>VXCM01010056.1:0-20689 GCA_014773175.1 Lucifuga dentata | reverse complement strand
CGCTCTCTGTGTGTGTGTGTGTGTGTGTGTGTGTGTGTGTGTGTGTGTGTTCGTGTCTGCTTTGTGATCTCAATGTGATTACTTATATAAATGCAGAAAACAGAACATACCTGTATATTGGTGGTTATTAACAGGAATTCTGTGTCTTCTATGAGTTTTTGTGAACTCTGCCGGATTATAAACAGGGATAACAGGGAATACTTTCACTTTCACTTCTCTCTGTGGAAACACTAATGGAAAGAAAGAAAGAAACAGAGAGCTTGAGAAAGAAATTAAAACCCTCCATACTTTCACACCTCAACACACCTGTTCAGTCACTGCATGAAGCCTGTCCACTTTGTTCATCATGTCAACTGGAAACTATCAGTAATACTGTAGATCGTTTGTTCTGGTCTGAATCAGATCTGCAGATCGTTTGTTCTGGTCTGAATCAGATCTGCAGATCGTTTGTTCTGGTCTGAATCAGGAACTAAATTGGTTTGGTTCAGTTTCACACAGAAAAATATCCAATCAAACCAAAATACATCAGCAAACGTCATGTGACAACACTCTCTCTGCTGATTGGCCAGAAATGTCCGTGGGTGGAGAAAGAAACTCCAAATAGAAAAAGTCTGATTTTTTTGTGAGGCTGTCAGTCAGAGAGGATGGTTTGGATTCTGGACCTCTGGGTTACGAGCTCAGCAGCTTCTGCTGGCAGGAAGCAGCTCCAGCATCAGAATTCTCCAGAAGGCCTCCAGAAAAACGTAAAGAGCAGCAAGGTCACGGCAATCAGGAACTCTGCATCTTTCCTCTTTCCATCAGGTGAACACGCTTAGGCCACGTGAAATTTCAGGATGAATTCAGTTAATAATCTGACCAGAGTGAGACTTCCAGGATCTCTCTCTCTCTCTCTCTCTTTCTCTCTCTCTCTCTCTCTCTCTCTCTCTCTCTCTCTCTCTCTGTGGCCGTTAGGTACCCAAATGAACATCGATGGAGAGGATATAGGTGTATGATATACGCTGCAGCATTTAGCAGTGTAGTATTTCATATATTTAGCAGTATAATATTTGGTAGTATTTAACAGTATTTAACAGTATTTAGTAGTATAGTATTTAGCAGTACTTAGCAGTATTTAGCAGTATAGTATTTAGTAGTATTTAGCAGTATTTGGAAGTATAGTATTTAGCAGTATAGTATTTAGCAGTATTTAGCAGTACAGTATTTAGCAGTATTTAGCAGTATTTATTTACCCTCTGTGCACTTAAATGCATCCTGAAGTCAAAATCAACCACAAGCCTGTAATTGAGCCAAAAAACAGAATTGAAGTGAGCCTAGCGGCTATGCTAACAGCTTAGCCGCTAGGCTAACACTCATGGGCTGCAGCACTGTGTCGTTTCCATCTCCTTCTGCTTTACACCTGATTGGTTAGTCAGGTGTTTGAAGTTATTTGAATTTTCCAGCCATGTTCACATATTAACTTTTAATTTTGTTGCTGGGAGCTAAAAAATTCAAGATTCATCACCATTTCCCTGCTGACCACTTTAAGTGACCCTGAATTATTAGCTTGTGAATTCATTATCTTATGAATTATGTGATTTCAAAACTGGCTGTGAAGTTTTAAAGGTCAAATGTAAAATGTGAGTTGACATATTCTGCCGTAGTTGAAAGAGAAAAAGCAAACAATGTATGAATTTTGGCTCATTTAGAGCTGCAATTCCTGCAGGGACTCGACTCTAAACTACAGCAAACTCACTTCTCTGTCTGTGGCGGTAACGTAACATGTATATATTGGACTCAAACATGCAAAACCACCATTATGGTCCTTTAATGGTCCTCCCCAGCTCTGTTCACTGATTGCTGGGGTTTAGCATCTCAGTGGGACAGAGGATCTGAGAATCCACAACATAACGAGTGTAAAACCCAAACCAGCCCACAGCATCATTTATCTCTCATTTCTACAGAAGACATGCTCTCTGCTCCAGAAACACGAGTGTTCTGTTCTAAATCAATTTCAATGGATCTGAGCTCAAAAATATACAATTTCCTGTGATTCCTTTTGCCCAAGTGTATATTTGTAGACTACATGAACAATTTGAAGTTATAAATACACATTTTCCAGCTGATAAATATTCTTTTTTTTTTTCCTGGTTGTGTCTGTTTTCGTAATTTTTTTTCCCCATATTTATGCAACTTTATGATATTTGCATCATCCTGTTCTTCAAATGCAATACCTGTCAGATCAGCACGGGACACACACACACACACACACACACACACATAGTAGGACAATTGGGGGGTCTTTTTTATCAAATAGTCAAAAAAAAATTTGTCCTATGAGTTCCTGTAAAAATGAAAAGTGGGATAAATAAGAGAAATAAACATCTTATTATTCTAATTCCATATCATGAAAAACATCATGCAGAAAAATGAGAGTAAAGAATGACAGAAAAAGGTAAAGAAACATGCACATCTCTTGCCTCTGTTACCATGGTGACAGATTTTAGACATGTCTAAAAATGAAAGGACATTCTGCATCTCTTTCTCCTTCAAATCCCTAAATACACAATTATTAATTTTCTTTCCTCCTCCATCTATGTCTCCCCTGGTTCATTCCCTGAATACACAGATTATTAATTAGACGGAGACGCAGGTGGTGACAGAGGAGACAGCACAGGGCCCCAGCATGCAGCTCGCTCCCAGGGCCCAGGCCTCACCGTGCAGCTCGCCACAGAGGCCTGCTGCACGGCATCTATCATTCTAATTATTTTACTTTAATTCGCTTTTAATTGAATTGGTGTGTGTGTGTGTGTGTGTGTGTGCGTGTGCGTGTGCGTGTGTGTGCTCTATAAGATATATGCAGTGAGAAAGAAATTTCCATGTTAAAGTTGTAAAAGTGGAACATTAATATCTGCTCTGCATGGAGACGTGTTGCTTCTGTCAGCCAATCAGATTCAGCTTTCTACAGCTGATCAATGATCTGCAGCATAAAAAGAAAAAGTGTGTATCTGTTGTACTCCTGTTCGTATTGGGCGGACAGCATGAAGTCTACCCTGCATACATACATGTGATAAACGCATTATTGCTTTGGAACATAAACGGTTGTTTCTTCCATTTAATTTCCTGTTTCTTAATGTGTAATATGATAATTTGACAGTGTCATAAAGTCCTCGGCTTTGTGTAACCACCTATAAAAACAGCACTCTCACCACTTAAAATGTCTCAGAAATAATAAGCTGAAGTTTCTTCTTGGAGTTTCTTTATTAAAGCTGTGTCAGAATCTGCTGCAACTTCTGACAGGCTCATTTTCTGCTTTAGGAAAGTAATTCATCCTGCTGCATCATGGCTGCTTGTTGTTGGAGAATCTGGAGCGTCGTGGTGTCAGTCCTGTTAAAACGGATCGGGGGAGGGGCCAAAGGAGAGAGCGCAGGAGAGATGGGAACAAATTCACCAAAGTGTTCAACGACTTCAATAAAATCCTTCATCCTGTCTGCAAATACGATCAGCAGAGAGAGTAGCTCAGTGTGTGTGTGTGTGAGGGTTATGTCATCGTTAAAGCTGAGATTCTCAGGTTAAAATGAGGATTATTGATGTTTTAAAAGGAATTTACCTCCAAACCCACCTTTTTTTTTTTTTTTTNCTTTTTTTTTTTTTTTAGTTCTTAAGTTTGACGTGAAGCGACGCGACGTAATAACTGTGAATACATTCTGGTTCCAGTCTGAAGTCTTTGTTAGAAAAGTTGTGTTTTCCCTTTTTCACATGTAGCTGCTGTCCAGATCTTAAAACAAAGTGAGATCATCTGTGATGTTGATGTGTTCACGCCCCTAAAGTACACGTCACTGTCACAGTCTTTGATTTAGGCCATGCCCCTCTACCAAGCCATATAAAAACAGATTTGTTCTCATGGCAGTGGTGTGTAGTGGCCGCACCCTTTTTTTCAGCGTTTGAAGGCATTTTTGAAGGAGGCGTGGTCAAGCTAAACGTGGGGTAAGTTTACTTTAATTAAAGGTGAAACATCAATAATGCGCTCGCTGATCGCTGCAGCTGAACCTCCAGCTTGGCTGTGACGCAGTTTCCCAGCAGGAATCCGTTAGCGACTAGCAGCGTCTCCCTGCTGGTGTGAGTCTCCCACACGTCAAGGCCACAGTCCGCCTCCTCTGACCTCCCACAGGCATGGCCGAAGGCATTTGGGGGTGTTTGTGTTGAATAAAATGACTCCACCGTGCGTGGTAACCATGGTAACACGGTAACCAGCCTGTGTGGCGTGAAAGTTTTCACTTCTCTTCCTGTTTCTCCCTCCCTGATCCTGGTTGGTGTGATTAATGGAGCTGAGATTTCTCTGATAGCGGCTTTTCGTCCAAAACTTCCAGTGTGGGCATTGATATGAAATATGAAAAGTATAAACATAGCAGTGACGAGGTCTCCAACCACGCTGGTCGAATGACGCATGCTGTGGCCTTTACAGCACCCAGGGGAGCCGCAACTCCCACGGGTGAAAAGAGGCAGGAAGCCACATCATGTGTCACGGATGCAGCACGAGGACAGTTTCAGCACGGGAGACAAATCCAACTAAACATGTATGTTTGCTTCAGTTTGAGCTCTGGGCGGTTTTCTTCCTGCAGGAAGTCCTGGTCCTCCATTGTTCTCAGAACGCCATTAAAGCAGCTCGCTGCCTTGACTGAAGTCATCCATCACAGTGAAAGCCGTGTGTGTCGTGTTTTTATAAAATCACAAACACAAAGTCATGAGTGGATCTTCGCTCGACGCTGCAGCTTCACTTTTGTTTCAGTTCTGCTGTAAAATTCTGCCGTTAACGTGAAAATGAGCTGCAGTCATACTGTCTCAGTAATCAGTCTGATGATGTTTTGTTGATGAAGATGATGGATGTGTTCGTCGGTGCAGCATCTGTGTGTGTGTGTGTGTGTGTGTGAGAGAGAGAGAGAGAGAGAGAGAGAGAGAGAGAGAGAGCTGCTGTTAATGGACTTTCAGAAACAACAGGAGCTGCAGCGTTCTCCTGGATCAGGAGGAGGATTTACATGATTAGGGCCAGATTAGAATTAGGATTCAGTTCAGGTTAGGTGTTTGAAAGTTTTATCTTGTAGAAATGAAGTTATTGAGAATGATGGAAGTCAATGAAAGTCAGTTATTTCATTTCATATATAAGTTTATTTGTCAGGGACAATGGCCATTAATCCACAGCACAAACAGGAAACTGTATTAGCCAGAGTTAGCTCAGAAGGCTAACGTTCTGCTGCTCCTGGCCAGATGTTAAAAGACCCCTAAAATCACAGAATCAGCAAAAACGCCCTAATAAATTACAAAGAGCTATAATACATACGTCATCAGTACATATGTCTAGGTGGTTGCTACAGTGTTCAGTGTGGTTGCTATGTAGTTTCCAGTGGTTGCTATTTTGTAAACTTTGTTTGCTATGATATTGCTAGGTGGTATTCTTGGTGACTGTTAGGGTGTTGCTAAGTGGTTGCTAAGGCGCTCAAAGCAGCTGTCACACACACGCATACACACTTTTGCTCAAAGGCATTCTAACGCTGATAAACCACAGACGCCGGCTCGTATAAACTGACAGACACGAGAAATGACGACGCCATAATGAAACCAAATGGCGTCGAGCAGATTCGACACTCAGAGAGACGTCAGGTAAGGATTTAAGTGGCTTTCAGCAGCGGGTTCAAACATTTGATTTACTCTGTCAAAACGCCATGAGTTCCAACATGGCGGAGATAAGGACACATGCTGAGGCTTTAAGATGTGCGGCGATATTCTGCTGCTGCTCTGCCGCCGTAAAACTTCATCAAATTAACTGATGTCAGATTCAAAAATCTAACCCTACCGGTTCAGCTGTTATTATTATAAATCACCATGGAAATGTATGCCTCTCTTTTTAAAAGATAATTACTAAGAGTGTTACAAAGGTCAAGAAAATCAACAGCAAAAGCAGCAATTAACAGATTTTAATAAATTTTATATTCTAAATTGGAGTTCAGAAAGACTGATAAAACAAAGACAAAAGGTCAAATACAATAAAATGTCATTTCATAAAAGCCAGTTTTTGAATATGAGTTTAAAAGAACATTCTGTACTCATGAGGATGGTAGTTCCAAAGTGCCTTTTAGCAAGGCATTTAACCCACAACTGCCCTATAGTGCAGGTATGGAAGCAAAACAACAAAAAGGCATATAATTTAGCGATAAATATCCTAACAGTAAAGGCTTGAGGTTTGTAGAATATGACCGTTGCTTGGCTGCACGCCTCTTTATCTCTGTCTGCTGCTTTATAATTAAATGTCCATCAGGAATCTGCCAAAGTGTCCTTGAGCAAAACATTGCTCACTCTTGAAGACAGTGTGGATATAAGCATCAATGCCAAACTATCTAAACTAGATGGAAAATGTGAGAGAAAACAATACTGCACTCTTTAAAATATTCCACTAAATAACCTCATCAATCATTTGAAAATTTCCTTTCAGCTCCTGCAAGAAAATCATTGGTTTAGTGAGAAAATATGAGACGGATAATTCCACGGTTCCCCTGCAGAGAAGGCGGCTATTACCATGATGGGAAAATTCCCAGTGGAGATGATTGTGAAGGTCTGTTTCTGACGTTAAGCTCATCAGAGGTTTTACTGGAAAAACAAAAGTTCTGTCAGTGAACGCAGCATTTAGTGTCAACTTTCCTGATTGGCTGTCAAAGTGTCGCTGCCATTAAAGAATTTGGGTGGAATTTATGAAACACAACACCAGATTTAACATGTCAATAAGAAAATATCATCATTTATAAACGTGTTATCAGCATCTTTTATCGTTTATAAAGAGGCATTGCTACAGTATTTATTTATTTACATGACAGGAAGTGATTCATGAAACACACTGACACGCTAACATGAAGACGAGTTTCAGTCTGACGGTAAATTTCATCATGAAATCTGATGATGTTTAAACTGTTTAACCCCACATGTTAGTGATCAATGATTTTGATAAAAACACTCAGTGATCAGTTTATTACATGAAAGTTTGATCTGATCTCACACGTTCTAGTGACACCGAGACTCTTCATCTGTGTGTGTGTGTGTGTGTGTGTGTGTGTGTGTGTGTGTGTACTCCATGTAGCAGGAAGTGGAACCTGCTTCTTGTGTTCTGCCATTGATTTTCAATTTGGATAAAGTATCAAAGATGCAAATGGAGAAAAAACATGCTAATCAGCGATTCTACCAGCGCAGGAAGAAATTAGAAATAAGCCGTTAGTCGCACACGGTTAGCAGCAAAAAAATACTTTTCCAATAGAACATCGTTTAAGGTAATTAGAATGTAATAGTATAGCAGCATGAGTCGGCAAAAAGTCCAGATTTATTGACTCATTAAATTAAATTAAATTTGCTAACTTGTTTCCTGCACATTGCTGTGCTCTTTATTTACTATTATGCAAATTAACCTGAGATAAGATCTGAATGTTGTTTTTTAAAGAAAGAAAGAAAGAAAGAAAGAATACATATTTAAAGCTGATTTCAGTTATTTAAGTGCCGCCTCATAATGTCAGTATTTTAAGATTTGAAAACAGTTGACTGACTTGTAGTTGGATTTATTTTTTACTATAAATATACACCCAGAAGATGCTGTTACTTAAGAATGTAAGAACACAACTATTACACAGCTGTCAATAGAAATATGGTGTTATTTAAATTTTAAGCAGCTAATTATTTTAAAAGACACAAAGGTAAATAAACCCTTTCAGGATTCTCATGTGATTTAAACTCTATATAATCATTTTTCAGTCCATTTATAACCTGCTGCTTTCTGAGGAAGATGAGCTGCAAATAATTTCAAAATGCAGTAAAGAAAATGTTAAAACTGTTAGTTCAGGTCATCAGCCCTGAAAAACAGAATCTGATTGGCTGCAGAAGCTTTTTCCAGCAAAGAGCCTCCATGCAGCTACATCACAAAACTTAACACACACTTTGATCGCTGCATATTTCTTTCTTTCATAGAGCCAACAGTGCACACACACATACACACACACACACACACACTCACGCACACGTTTGTGTGTGTGGGAGTGTGTACTCTGAAACTCTCAGTGCCTCTTTATCTTCATCACAATGATGCCTGATACATAAAAACATGGAGTGAGGACTTCCTGTTTGTGTTGTTTGTTTGTGTCGTTTACTAGTCATTAGTACTAGTCAGTACTAATGACTTCTCAAACAGTAACCAGTACTAGTCAGTACTAATGAATTCTCAACAAGTAACTGGTACTAGTCAGTACTAATAATTTCTCAAACAGTAACTAGTACTAGTTAGTACTAATGACTTCTCATACAGTAACCTGTACTAATTACTACTAATAACTTCTCAAACATATCAGTACTAGTCAGTACTAATGACTTCTCAAACAGTAACTAGTACTAGTTAGTACTAATGACTTCTCATACAGTAACCTGTACTAGTTACTACTAATAACTTCTCAAACACTAATCAGTAGTAGTCAGTACTAATAACTTCTCAAACAGTAACTAAAAGTACTAATGACGTCTCAAACAGTAACTAGTACTAGTCGGTACTAATGACCTCTCAAACAGTAACCAATACTAGTCAGTACTAATAACTTCTCAAACAGTAATTAATCGGTACTAATAACTTCTCAAATAACTTCTCAAACAGCAACTAGTACTACTCAGTATTAATGACTTCTCAAACGCTAACCAGTAGTAGTCACTACTAATGACTTATCAAACAGTAACTAGTACTAGTCAGTACTAATGACTTCTCCAACAGTAACCGGTACTAGTCAGTACTAATGACTTCTCAAACAGTAACTAGTCAATACTAATGACTTCTCCAGCAGTAACTGGTACTAGTCAGTACTAATAACTTCTCAAACAGTAACTAGTACTAGTCAGTACTGGTGCAGCAGAGAGACGTTGTGTTTAGATTGCAGAGGATCAACGCTCATGCTTTTAGATTTGACACTGTTGCCCCCTTGTGTTTGCTTGGTGTAACTGCAGCAGCTGAAGCTATAGGTAAAGGTGAGAATCCTGTCACCGTGGAAACGTCCTCGCGCAACTACCGAAGGACCGCCCACATTTCAACCTGCCAGCGACAGCCAAACTCATTCAACTCAAGTTTACCTCTCTTTTCCTTCTTTCTCCTCTCTCTCTCTCTCTCTCTCTCTCTCTCTCTCACTGTTAGTATGTCTGGCTTCCCACAGACTAAGAAAGCCACTGTGGAAGTCATTACTGCTTTTTAGACAAACAACGCCCACACACACACACACACACACGCACACACACGCACACGCACACACACACACACACACACGACTTATTGGATTGGACTGGTATTGTCTGATGAAATGCCTCTGGAGAAAAGGAGAGAAATAATTGTTGGGAGCTTCTCTGTCTAATCAGAAAATCAGCTTTAATAACAAATACGGGGGGNAGGTCAACAGAGGTGAAACTATAAAAAAGGGATAAAGAGAAGATGAGAACAGAGTAAATATGGTGCTGATGAAAAGCAGATTTTCCACATTAGAAGTAGAAAAACTAGTTTTTATCTTTACATCATTTTTATCTATTTTACGTTATTTCATAAAGTGGAAAACTCACAAAGCCTGACTTTTGGAGTTATATTGGTTCAGAAATGAGTCGATGTTTCTTTCTGAATTTCCTGTTTAGCAGCTGAGATTCTGGAAAAGGCTACAGATGATTTCTCATTTTTCACCTCAAAATTAATGCATTTCCACTTTTCCTCTTTCACAGATCGCTTTGATTTTACACTAAAATATTTCAAACTGACGTTCGTCTCTCTGCTTTAAGAACTTTGCTCATATTTTGAGTTGAGGCTGCTGAATGGATGTTTTTTCTAATCAAATCACTCATAAATGCAAAATTGGCTAAATAATTTCATGTATTTCATATAATAACCAAAAATATCTTCATGATTTCTTTGAAAACTCATAAAAAGAAAAGTGTCTTTTTACTATTGAGCGATCTGATTGGATGTCATTTAAGAACGAAAAAACGGGAGAGTTGACAGGTATGGATGTTATAACTATGATTCAGAAGCTTCATGGAAAAAATATAAAAAAGTCAACCTCTACATTTTATTAAGCGTTTTTGTCTAAAGTGCTTTGCTTAGATACAAGTAGATTTTCCAACATAAAAATTCATCTTAAAAACAAAGTGCTGGGCTCTGAGTGAGTTTATTTTTTTCTTCCTTACCTCAGACTGTTGTAGATACCGTATAAACCCGTCTATAAGCCTGATGTTGTTTTTATCTGTTTATCAAATTCCCTGTTTTTCTGGGTATTATTATAGTATTCCTGTGATTTTCTGAAAATAATCCATGTACCAGTAAACATGATATTTATTTCAGCAGCTGATTACTGTCACAGTTCTGCATGTCTGGTCAGCCACTCACCTGCCATTTCTGCATGTCTGGTCAGCCACTCACCTGCCATTTCTGCATGCCTGGTCCTCAGCCACTCACCTGCCATTTCTGCATGCCTGGTCCTCAGCCACTCACCTGCCATTTCTGCCCGCCTGGTCTTCTGTTCCTCACCTCCGTTCATTAGCCTGATTCATTTCAGGTTCAGACGCTGTCGCCAATTGGTACCAATCAAGCTTGGATTTAAACCCCAGTCTCACACTCACCCTTTGCCAGATTGTTCTTTGCCATCCTCGATGCAAGACTCTCCAGCGTTTGTTTGTGGATTGACATTCTGTTACCGACTCGGCCTGTCTTGGACTATTCTGCTCGTCGCCCCCCTGGTTATCACTTCTGCCTTCTGTCCCCGACTCCGATTCCAGTCTCTGCGTTTGGACTCTTTGTTTGACTGTGTTAGTGTAGGCACTTTGTCCTGCCAGTTTTTCTGCCTGCCTCTGTGTTGGACTGAGAGCTCTAATAAAGAACTTTACTTGTCGGAGTTGTACTGTGTGCTGCATTTGGGTCCAAACCCCACCCGTCACAATTACTGTAACTGACATCAGCTGACTTTAAGTTTTCTGGACTCCTCTTCCTCGTCTGAATCACCAAACAGTTCAAGCCAGTCCTGCTCTGCATAACATACCGGTATATGAAACAGCACTTTTATGAGGTTGTCTCTGATTGGCCCATTTTTTTGTCTTTGACCAATCACAGCAGAGCTTACTGGCTGCCGCTAAATGTGCTGATAAGATGTTTAGTCAGGAAATATCTCATTCTAAGCTCTGATTTAAACTAGTTTCCATGGTAATGGGTAGTATTTCCTGGAAATTTCCTGCTGAGCTGTTCCACGCTGTACTGCTGAAAATTCTCCTAACCTGAAAATAGAAGTTAAGAAACGCTAACAGTCCAGATAAAAGCTCTCTGGGTCCGGATCTGGACTGGAGTCTGCCAGTTGCTGACCGCTGGTTTAGACAGATGAAAATAAAGTTTACGGCTTCACACCTCGTTCTAACTAAAGGCTTCCATGTTTCCTTTCATCTCCATGCCTTTCTTCTCTCTGCCCGTCCACAGTCTCAAACCCATTATCTTTCTGACCAGTTTCTTCTTATCTTTTTGTCCCGTCGCTCTCGCTTTTCTCTCCATCTCATCTTTCAGTCTGTCTGTCATCGTTATCAGACTGTAATCAGATGAACAATCTGCCCTCCGTGACTCAGTCTGTCTTTAAAAAACTCATCTACACCTCTCTCTCTCTCTCTCTCTCTCTCTCTCTCTCCCCCCATATATGTACTCATATATCAAATATATATGAGTACAATAAGTTAGGACTATGTAAACATTGCAGCTCTTTTTTTTCTTCAAGAAATGTAATTAAAGGTATTTGTTCTATATGTACAGTATATACAGAGATCAGTTCAGTGCAAATGGACAGTGCAGGAATACAGATGACTGACATGTCCATTATGTCTTCATGCTGACATGTCCATCATGTCTTCATGCTGACATGTCCACTGTGTCTTCATGGTGGTTTTATTCCATTAAACACCCTTTTTTTGTCACAACAGCTGACAAATCTTGCTGCTATGTTTGCACACTGCTGTATTTCACCAGGTATTTCAGCAGGTATGGAAGTTTTTTGCTGTTGGTCATGTTTTAAACTCTTTTTGGGTGTGTGTAATCTGTGGGTAGTACATGTCTCTGATGTCTTGGTACAGATCACAGGAAGTTTGGTTTCCACCTCGTGTTGCGTGCAGTGGCTGCACAGTCTGTCCTCTTTAGGAAGCCAGGTCTGTCTGTGGCGGCCTCTCTCGATGGCGAGGCTGTGCTCGCTGAGTCTGTACTTAGTCAGACATTTCCTTATGTTTGGGTTCGTCACAGTGGTCAGGTATTCTGCCACTCTGTATTCTCTGTTTAAGGCCAAACAGCATTCCAGGCTGCTCTGGTTTTTGGTGGATTCCTTCCTGTCAGGTAGTTTTCTTTTTGTTGTCTTATAATTTGGTTTAGTTGGATGTGGTTTCTGTCTGGGGGTTCTGCTTGTGAACAGAGTCCCCGGATCTGCTGGCTGAGGGGACATGTCTCTACAGTCTCTCTGTAGGTGAGGGCTTTGTTATGGAGTGTGTCAGGGTTGCTTTCTTTTAGGTGATTGTAGAATTTCAGTGCTCTTTTTTGAATTTTGATGATGAGGGGGTATCGTCCTAATTCTGCTCTGCATGCATTGTTTGGTGTTTTCCGTTGGACACGGAGAATTGATTTGCAAAATTCTGCATGCAGAGTCTCAATTTGATGTTTGTCCCATTTTGTAAAATCTTGGTTTGCGAGTGGACCCCAGACCTCGCATCCATAAAGGGAAATAGGTTCTATAACGGAGTCCAATATTTTAAGCCAGATTTGAATCGGGATGTCCAACTTGACGTTTCTTTTGATGGCGTAAAAAGCCCTTCTTGCCTTGTCTCTCAGGTCGTTCACAGCTTTGTTGAAGTTACCTGTGGTGCTGATGTTTAGGCCGAGGTAGGTATAGTTTTTTGTATGTTCTAGGGCAACCGTGTCTAGAAAGAATTTATTTATTTGTAGTGTTGGAGGCTGGATCGTTTTTGGAATATCATGATTTTTGTCTTGGTTAGATTTACTGTTAAGGCCCATGTCTGGGAGAAATTATACAGAAGATCAAGGTGCTGTTGTAGTCCTTCTTTGGTTGGAGAGAGGAGCACTAGATCATCTGCAAACAGTAGACATTTGACTTTGGTGTCTACCAGGGTGATGCCAGGTCCTGCAGACTCTTCAAGTGCCCTTGCCAATTCATTGATGTAAATGTTGAAGTGCTTTCTCTCTCTCTCTCTCTCTCTCTCTCTCTCTCTCTCTCTCTCTCTAACTCCTGAAGCAGCTGGACGTCTTTCCTCCTCTGATCTGCAGGTTGCTGATGGAGACTTTTAGGTAAATGTTTCTCTGCTGGAGGCAACAAAACAATGCACAGTTGCCAGGAAAGTTGCCATGTTTGTTGCTCCTGTTAGACTTTGCAGCAGGATCGGCGTTTCATCACGCTTCGCCGTGACGCTGTTAGGATGATAAATCTGTTCCTGTAGATACAGACTGTTTTGGAAGGTTGAGTTTGTAATTTGTTGTCATGATTTTGCAGAGAGTTTAGTTAAATATATCTTCCATGTATTTTTTCATGCAGAGTTTGTGTATAGTTGCGGTAAAGTGAATGTTTTGTACAGTGATTATTTTATGAACATATTTTGATGTAACTTCCTGTGGTTCTGAGAAGCTGCTGATGTGCATTAATCTGTCAACTATTTTACAATACATCAAACCGTATTTTAGTTTTCCTCTAATTTTGACAAATTCCCTAATCTTTCAAAATAAAACGTTCAGGTGATAAACTCACCTGAAACTTCACTGCTGTCATTCCTGCTGAATGTAAAGGAACAGTCACTTTAATTTCTCTGGAAAAGTCGTTCTCCTGGGACTATATTTCCTGGCGGAGAAACATGTTTTCTTCATGTCGGATCAGTTGAAGTTACTTTGATGTCACGTTACCTGTGATGATTATTATGTCAGCAAGTTTTACGTCTCTACAGGATGATTTTTATGTCCTAATGGAATGAACTGAAACCTGGAAGGTAGGAAAAACAATTCTAATATTTACCGCTGCAGTAGCATGTTTAGGAAAATGACATGTAACATGTATGCAGGTTATATTTATTCATCTCAAACCTGCTGAATCATGATATTATTTGAAGGCTGTTTATCGTTACCACGTATGTTTGATTTTATCATGTTTAAATCATGTCTTTAAATATGTTTGTTATGTAACACGCCGATGTCTTCATACAAAGACGAGTTTAAACCGTGTTTATGAAGAATAAAAGGAACATCGTGAGTCTGAGTGACATTTCACTCTGAGTGGTGTTTCACTGAGTGGACGTTTCACTCTGAGTGGACATTTCTGAGTGACGTTTCACTGAGTGGACGTTTCACTCTGAGTGGACATTTTTGAGTGATGTTTCATGGAGTGGATGTTTCACTCTGGATGACGTTTCACTCTGAGTGACATTTCACTCTGAATGGATGTTTCACTCTGAGTGGACGTTTCTGAGTAACATTTCACTCTGAGTGGACGTTTCACTCTGGATGACATTTCACTCTGAGTGATGTTTCACTCTGAGTGACATTTCACTCTGGGTGACATTTCACTCTGAGTCACTCTGGGTGACATTTCACTCTGAGTGGACGTTTCACTCTGAGTGGACGTTTCTGAGTGACGTTTCACTCTGAGTTGTGTTTCACTCTGAGTGACATTTCACTCTGATTGGACATTTCACTCTGGATGACATTTCACTCTGAGTGATGTTTCACTGAGTGGACGTTTCACTCTGAGTGGACATTTCACTCTGAGTGACATTTCACTCTGATTGGACATTTCACTCTGAGTGGACGTTTCTGAGTGACATTTCACTCTGAGTGGACATTTCACTCTGGATGACATTTCACTCTGAGTGATGTTTCACTGAGTGGACGTTTCACTCTGAGTGGACATTTCACTCTGAGTGACATTTCACTCTGATTGGACATTTCACTCTGAGTGGACGTTTCTGAGTGACATATCACTCTGAGTGGACATTTCACTCTGGATGACATTTCACTCTGAGTGATGTTTCACTGAGTGGACGTTTCACTCTGAGTGGACGTTTCACTCTGAGTGGACGTTTCTGAGTGACCTTTCACTCTGAGTGGACGTTTCACTCTGGGTGACATTTCACTCTTAGTGGACGTTTCACTCTGAGTGGACGCTTCTCTCTGAGTGACGTTTCACTCTGAGTGGACGTTTCATTCTGAGTGGACGTTTCTGAGTGATGTTTCACTCTGAGTGGACGTTTCACTCTGATTGGACATTTCACTCTGAGTGGACGTTTCTGAGTGATGTTTCACTCTGAGTGGATGTTTCTGAGTGATGTTTCGCTCTGAGTGGATGTTTCTGAGTGATGTTTCACTCTGAGTGGACGTTTCTGAGTGATGTTTCACTCTGAAGCAGCTGCAGCTTTTCTGTGGGTAAATATCACCCACTTTCCTTTCACTCCCACTAGGAAATCAGCATTAGCAGACAGTTTGACAGCGTTTCCTCGTGAGCGCTGACCCATAATGCACCGGGAGACAGAGGCTCAGACATGACTTCCTGTGGAGATGTTTTGCTGCTGAGTTTAAGTGGAAAGTTCAAGAATCTGCAGCTCATATCAGAAAACGTCGCATCTCTCCCACGTTTAGCTGATAAATTAGCTAATTAGCTCTCCACTCGTTAGAAATCTAAGTACTGATTAAAGGACCAAACCGGTGATTTTGCATGTTTGAGCCAATAAATTCTACCCACATACGTGTTACAGTGCTGCCCCACTTCTAGGAGAAGTTTTATGAATGAGCTTCAATCATCACGGCGCGTATTAAAGCAACATTACACTCACCACCGTTTTTATGAATCTGGGCCTAAATCTTTTAAAGTCAAACATTCAGGTGATAATTCCACCTTAAAATTCAAACACCTGTTAACACGTGTGCACGATTGTAGAATGACGGCCATTTTTAATTTCTCAGTAAACAACATTTTCTTCTGCGTTGGATCAATAACATAGCTCAATCATGTTTCATGTTTCTCTACATTTTTATATTTAATATTTAAATTTTTTATACTTTTTCTTGCGTATAATGTAAAACTAAGCAGCAGCTTTATCTTGGTAATGTTCCTGCAGCATCACGTCTGATTTGTATAATATCATGTTGTATTTACGTTCAGGTATAATGTATTTATTTTTCCATTTGGCTCCTCTGAAAACATCCTATATTGTCATAATTTTGATTAATATAGTCCTGCGTAACGCTGCATTGCTGAAATTGTCTGATAATTTCTGTTTCCTTCATTCTTCATCTGCTGCTGCATCAATCCGCTCAGATTATTACTTTAATCTGATCAGAGACGTACGAATTAAAAAGTGTCACGATTTGTCTTCATTATGACATCATACACTTCCTGCACATTTCACCAAAGGTGTGGAGACATTTTTTTTAAACTTTTCTCCTCCATCATGACTTAAAGGACCATACGGTCCATTTTGCATGTTTGAGCCTAATACATTCAGTTTTCATACATGTAACGTTACTGACAATCATTTCCCAAAGCATACTACTGGAACGGTGAATTAAAAATGTTTTTCCTACCTTCCAGACCTCCATTGGTTTCAGTTCATTCTGCTATTAAAATCAACTTGTTGATACTGTAAACGTTCTTGGGATAGGTAATCCATCATCACCAACAAGACGTGTATTCAGGTTTTTTTAGAAGTTATGTAATTTTAGTGTTTAAGCTCAATAAAAAGCGTGGAGTGAATGTATGCCTCCACCGGGGAATATAGTCCCAAAAGAAGACCTGCGTTTATGGAAAAATTTAAAGGACCGTGACTTCATAAGGCTGTGTAACTATTAGCAGGAGAAACATGGATTTTTAAGGTGGGTGTATCACTTGAATATTTGATTTTGAAAGATTAAGAGATTTAGCAAAATATCAGGAAAGCTGAAATACGGTTTTATCCTTTGGGAAATGATTGTCAGTAACGTAACGTGTATGAAAACTGAATATATTAGGCTCAAACATGCTAAATGGATGGTATGGTCCTTTAAAGCAAATAAACAGGATTCAGCATGTCTGTTTTTGGGTCAAAATATAAATTATACCACCATGAAAGAGCAACACAATTAAAGGACCATACCAGTGATTTTGCACATTTGAGTTACATTACTTTCAACATTTTCCAAAACATACGACTGGAACAGAAATATTACAAATGTTCCTACTAATAAAATAAACACTTTTTATAAATATTTCAAAATTAAAATATAACAATGGTCCAAAAATCAGTTTCATAATATGTATTTAATCTGAACCTGCAGTAAGAAAGCAGGAAATGTATACGTAAGGAGGGATTCTATAACCTTCTCTCTTCCTCTGTTCTCTAGTCGAGCCACAGGAGACGAGCCAAGCCGAGAAACCCTGGTTTACTCTCTCTCTCTCTCTCTCTCTCTCGTCCTGCAGAGTAAGGACTCAGCTCTAATTGGATTTTAGGAGAAATCGGGAGGAGGCTCAGAGGGGTGAAGGAGAGACGAGCAGGAAAAGTGTATAAAAAGGAGGGAAGAGACAAAAGAGAAGATGGATGGATGGATGATGTAGCAGTGACTCATGGGTATTTGTTTTTCCTGTCTAGATAAGCAGATAAGCAGAAAGGAAAAAACAGCAGTAAAAGGAGGAAAGTCTCATCCCTTCTTTCTTTCTTTCTTTCTTTCTTTCTTTCTTTCTTTCTTTCTTTCTTTCCGGACATGGTTATATATCATTGATTAGTATGTTGATGCACTGCTTATTTTGGAGTTTTGGCTAATGTTACCCATAATGCCATTTGATAACCTGCTCATGCTGCAGTCATTTTTACTCACAACTTGGAAAAACCATAAAAAGCCTGAATCCGACACGGAAAAGTGAGGAAATGGAATTCCACCTGGAATTCCCAGTCCTAAATGTGATGATTCACCTTGCTGGAGTTACCTGACAGAAACACACCTGAGGCATGCACGATGAACATAACAGATTTCCCTTTGCATCATTTTGCTAAAATATGAAGGTAAATAAAAAGTTTTCCTTCAAACCCAGAAATAATCTGTTCATTAAGAGCGATTAGCACTGAAACAGGAAGTACCTGTGCTGATGTTCTGTCTGCTCGTTAATGATGATCTGATTTTAATTAAAATAATTCTTCTTTCAGCTGTAATGACAGTAATGTTTCTATTAGAAAGCAGCTTAATGTTCATATTTAATGATCCTGCAGCTTATCAGCAGACGCTTCATTACAGCGGAACATCAACTTCCTGTTCTGTTTATGTCTACACTGTAAAAAGTGACGAGTTGATCTTACTTTAAAAAATCTTCGGTTTCCTAGTTTTTTTAAAGTAAGATCAACTCGTCACTTTTTACAGTGTAGAAATAAACCCGTAAGAGCTGGTTTCTGATTGGTCCTTTACTTCTGACAGGTGTTTATGTTAATATGTAAAACACCTGGTTAGACACGCCACCACTGAAGCTAATGCTAACTCTGCTGATGCTAGCTAGCAAAGCTAAATGCAGGAGTTGTGCAAATCGGCAGTGACAGAGTGAGCGTACACGAGGACCAACCTGAAGTGTGCACCGTGATGACATCATAAGTGGGCGTGTATTATTCTACCTCTGCAAAAGTAAAAGCAGAGAAATCCAGGTGTGTGTATGTGTGTGTGTGTGTGTGTGTGTGTGTGTGTCTATAGTAATTACTGTAATTGGACATTAAGACAAAATAAAAATACAGACACGCAGATGTTTTCCACAGTATAATGACCCCCCCAACACCCACTAACAACAATCACAGGATTCACACACACACAGCATTTTGTAAATTAAATGTTCCATTATCTGTCTCCTTGTGTTTAATTCAGTCTGATTGCTGAAAGTCAACACACACACACACACACACACACACACACACACACACACAACAAAACTGCATGATGATGATAGAAATTGATGCCCACATGCTCACATTATACAAGCTGATACACACACACATACACACACACACACACACACACACACACACACACACACACACACATTCTCAGTGTAATTAACTCCTTACATAAACTTCATGATGTTGATGTTTAAAGGACCATACCACTCATTTAGTATGTTTGAGCCTAATATATTCAGTTTTCATACATGTAACATTACTGACAGTCATTTCCAAAGCATACTACTGGAACAGTGAATTAAAAATGTTTTTCCTACCTTCCAGACCTCCATTGGTTTCAGTTCATTCTGCTATTAAAATCAACTTGTTGATACTGTAAACGTTCTTGGGATAGGTAATCCATCATCACCAACAAGACGTGTATTCAGGTTTTTTTAGAAGTTATGTAATTTTAGTGTTTAAGCTCAATAAAAAGCGTGGAGTGAATGTATGCCTCCACCGGGGAATATAGTCCCAAAAGAAGACCTGCGTTTATGGAAAAATTTAAAGGACCGTGACTTCATAAGGCTGTGTAACTATTAGCAGGAGAAACATGGATTTTTAAGGTGGGTGTATCACTTGAATATTTGATTTTGAAAGATTAAGAGATTTAGCAAAATATCAGGAAAGCTGAAATACGGTTTTATCCTTTGGGAAATGATTGTCAGTAACGTAACGTATGAATACTGAACATATTAGGCTCAAACATGCAAAATAGGTGGTATGGTCCTTTAGCAGAAATGTGAGCGATTTCTGCAGATAATATTTTTAAGTGATTTGTGATGATGTGATGACTGCTGTTTGTCTGTTTCTCAGCAGTATATTTCTAAAGGTTACAGATGGATTTGGATGACATTTGGGGATAGATGATGATGATGATGATGATGATGATGATGATGATGATGATGATGATGGGTTTTTTTGGGCTTGGTGGAGGTTTGTGTTCTCAGAATATAATAGAATAGAATAGAATAGAATAGCTTTATTGTCATTATACATAACATATAATGAAATTACAGGTGCTTCTCCCTTAGTGCATAAGTATAAAGTATAAAAAAGAGTAAAAACAACTTTGTACATATCTATTTAAATTATATTTACACAGCTGAAAATATAAATATACTTATCAAAATGTATATCAAAGTATATCAAAAGTGTATATCAAGTATATCAAAAAAAGTGTATCAAGTAAAGTATATTTATATACATAGATATAGATGTGTGTATTTCGATATTTACAACAGTAGCAGGGATGGTAGCAGCAATCAATAAGTATTGCACAGAGTAATAAACACCAGGTAGTTAGCAGCAATCAGAATATAGTTCACAGTTTACATGGTACCGATTTAAAGTGGTGAACAAGGTGCCATGGGAACAGAATTGCACATGATGGTGACGTTGACAGAGTAATGTCCAGGTCAGCGGTGATTTAGTGTTCTGATGGCCCAAGGGTAGAAACTGTTCCTTAGTCTGGATGTGCGGGCCTTCATTGACCTGTAGCGCTTGCCAGAAGGCATCCGTTCAAACAGGTGATGCGCTGGGTGCGAGGGGTCTTTGAGGATGGCAGTGGACCTTCTCAGGCATCTGGAGCCGGCGATCTCCTCCAGGGAGGGCAGAGGGAAGCTGACGATTTTCTGGGCCATGTTTATGACCCTCTGCAGGGCCTTCCTGTCCACAGCCGAGCTCCCAGCGTACCAGGCAGAGATGC
>VXCM01010054.1:0-10541 GCA_014773175.1 Lucifuga dentata | reverse complement strand
GTGTGTGTGTGTGTGTGTGTGTGTGTGTGTGTGTGTGTGTGTGTGTGTGTGAGTGAATGAATGAAAGAAAGAGAGGAGACTGTCAGAATGCAGAGTTTTTTAGCAGAGATGCTAAAAGTAGCTGCTAACAGGTATATATGAATGTAGCTGCGTTACGCTGTTTGCCCTCATCAACACATTAAACATGGCACTGTGGTGTTAATAAATTAATACATTATAGTATCATTATATTTGGAACTAAGACACAGGTGCAGCTCACAAGCCCACAAATTTGTTCTTAAATGATTGTTCTAAGGCCTGCAGGATGCTTTGCACTCAGCCACTCGTGCTAACTGTCACTCACGTTCCGGTTTCTGCAGATCTGTAACCTGTATCACATGAACAAATCAGCAGACGGACTACCTAACTCTTCTGGTTGCTTAGTTTTGGAGCTGACTGCCCATGAACAGCTGCTGTTAACTGAGCAGCTTCTCCACAATTAAAGTCTCCAGTGTGCTAATGCTGCTTCAGCTTTACTGTTTTCCTCCTGTGGTTATTACTTTATGCCTCTCCACTAAACAAGCATCAAGATTTCTGAGTATTAGTTATAATCTGACACTTATTAGGCCCTTGCAGCCTGAAGATATTTTGTGAATACAGTCCTGCTTTCAAACTGGCAGAAGAAAGGCCATCTACAGGATGAAAAACACATTTCCTTTTCCGCTGCCTTCGTCATGATATTGTCAGTTGTCTTCTTCGGGTTGATTCAGAGGGTGAATACAGCCAGCTCACTTCTTATCAGCATCCTTACAGCAATTATAAGATTAGCTGAGCAAAGAAAGATTTTTTAAAATTTTTTTAAAGGGTGTTTTCAACTTGTTCTATCACTAGTTTTTAGTATCTTCCACAACAGTGCATATTATTTAATGTGCAGGAGGAATCTGGAGAAAAAATTGTAAAAAAAAAAAAAAAAAAAAAAAAAAAAGGAAAAAAAAGTTAAAGAAAAGAATAAAGGTCACTGCACAACTCTTTAAGCTTGGGTCTCTGCAGTAAACTTCCTGCCTCTCTGCTAGCCGACTGATCCTGAAACTCCTGCTTTAATATTCTCCATCTAATAAAGAAATAGCAATTAATTAATCATTTATCTCATAGAATAATTGAGTCTTATATTTAACAGTTAAATATAAACATAAAATATTACAAACATTACAGAAATTAAAAGTGGCTACAGCAATTGAAACACTCTTAAAATAGGAACACCTCATTTAAAGGACCATGCCACCCATTTTGCATGTTTGAGCCTAATATATTCAGTTTTCATACATGTTGCGTTACTGACAATCATTTCCCAAAGGATAAAACTGTATTTCAGCTTTTCTGATATTTTGCAAAATCTCTTAATCTTTCAAAATCAAATATTCAAGTGATACACCCACCTTAAAAATCCATGTTTCTCCTGCTAATAGTTACACAGCCTTATGAAGTCACAGCCCTTTAAATTTTTCCTTAAATGCAGGTCTTCTTTTGGGACTATATTCCCCAGTGGAGGTATACATTCACTCCACGCTTTTTATTGAGCTTAAACACTAAAATTACATAACTTCTAAAAAAAACCTGAATACACGTCTTGTTGGTGATGATGGATTACCTATCCCAAGAACATTTCAAGTATCAACAAGTTGATTTTAATAGCAGAATGAACTGAAACCAATGGAGGTCTGGACGGTAGAAAAAACATTTTTAATTCACTGTTCCAGTAGCATGCTTTGGGAAATGATTATCAGTAACATTACGTGTATGGAAATTGAATATGTTAGGCTCAAACATGCAAAATGGGTGGTATGGTCCTTTAAGGAATGCAGAAGAGCTGTTTGGAAGTTCCTGGGTAGGGATGAGCGAATATACTGTATATCTGTATCTGTTTAACCAACTAAATTATCCGTATCCGTATATGATGGGCGGTGCTCAACCTGGAAATGGACGGGATTTAACCCAAAAGTGGGCAGGGCTTAAGCCAGAAGTTGGTATTTTAACAACCTAACTTAACATGGATATGGGTTGATCAGAATAAAGCTAACTTGCTATAGTTATTGTATTTTTTTTAAGAAAACTATTGAGAGAACAGCCTCAGAATTGATCTTCAGATCAATGTTTCTGATCAGATTCAGAGAACTATTTACACAACAAGTGTTTACTAACTTCAGTCAATCAACCAACACAACACATGCAGTATGAACATGTAGGAAGTAAAAATAAATGCATCAACTAGCATTTTCTCCACATAACTGGACATCGCTGATGTGCATTTACTGAGTATTTTACAGCTCAAACGGTGACAACACCAATTAGAACAGAGGACAGGAAGTAAATTTTTCTTCCAGTGGATCCCTGCTGAAATTCCAACTTGACAACATCGTATAAATCTAAAGACACCAGCACATGCATATTCATGAGGAATAATAATAAAAACATAAGCTCCAAAGAAAAATTTGATATCAATGCGCTCCCATGAAAGCTTCCTCTCATCAACAATCCTCAATAAACTTTGAGAAGAGCAATTAGAAATCCCTCCATAGACGATTATTCATCACCACCCGTGCAGTCATTGATGGTGTGGAAGTGCTGGTGTTATTGAAGACGAAGGGTCGGGCATAAATCCTGCTGCTGAGATAATGAGTGAATCCAGAGCAGATCCATTCATCTCAATGATTCCCATCTCCAGCCATGATGGATCACTGCCGGATCCCTTACCGGCCAATCATAAATCACCACTCCAGGCCTTGGCCAACCACAACTTCTCTGCAAGGTTTAGTAGGGAAGAAGTGGAGTTAACTTGCTGAACATAAAGAAATTCATCTGTGCTCCACTAGAAGTCTGCTAAGTGAAGCCTCTGTGTGTGCAGGTTTTAGCTCGGAGGGCATGCTGCGAGCTGATTGGCTGGAAGTTTGAAGGAGGTGAAGTGTTTTTGAACAGACTGGACTTCCAAGCTCTGCCATCAATCAGAGAANGGGGGGGGGGGGTGAGAGAGAGAGGAGAGAGAGCACAGAACACCAAAATGAAAGGGCGAGCGCTCTATGGAAGGCACAAACACTAACAGTTCTGTATTAATCTCACTTTCGCCACAAAATGGCAACAACCCCTTCAAGGTCATCCTCCAGTCACATCTCAGACAGATCCTGCTCTCCCATTGGACTGCGTCTGAGCAAATTGATGACACTTTGCAGGGCAGCACACGTCTCCATCCCCACACCCCCTCTCCACCCACTCCACCCGCTACCCCGCGAACACTTGAGTGTCCATTACAGGGACAAGTGGCCGGTAACGAGCGCAGAGTGTCTGACCTCTGTGATCTAATGAGCTGTGTCACCATTAAATGTGTCCCCAGTGCCATCTGCAGGGACAGTGTTCCCATGAAGGAGGGATCCTGGGTAATGTGATTCATGAAATGTCCAAGGAGCTCCATGACAGACTGCTGGTCAGTAGTAACGACAAAGTTAACTCTTAGCTTGTTTTAACTACAGAGTTACACGTTTGCTACTGCATTAGCCTGTTTTTTTTTTTTTTTTTTTTTTTNCTTTTTTTTTTTGCATCTATTTAGTACAGAAGCACTGAGCGGCCGTGGTGGAGAAAAAAATATCACTGTGGTTTCTCATTATAACGAGAAAGTTTCTCGTTTTAACCATGATAATTTTCTCGTTTTAACATGATCGTTTTCTCGTTTTGATGTGATCATTTCCTCTTTTTAATACAATAATTTTCTTGTTATAATGTGATCATTTTCATTGGCAGAGGGAGATAAAGTGAGAATGGAAAGAAACGGAAATGATTTAAGGGATGCTGGATTATTTACACGATATTATCATAGGTGTATTATTAACATGATATCAATATTTCATTTTTTAATATTACAGTTATCGTCAATACCGGTATATCATGACACTCTGAACACATTTTATGTCCGATGTCTTCACCAAGGATGTGATGGAGTCTTCTGCCCACTGCCAAATCTGGACTGCTTACACAGATTTGGCCAAATGTGCTCAGACCCCAAAACTCACTCTCTCTCTCTCTCTCTCTCTCTTGCCATTTTATTCTGTTCTTTATGTTTACATGTTTCNACTCTCTCTCTCTCTCTCTCTCTCTTGCCATTTTATTCTGTTCTTTATGTTTACATGTTTCCTTTTTATTTGCTGTTTTATGTCATCCTTTAATGTCTTATTATCTTTATGTCTTTATAATTTCCTGTTTCTCCACCTGCGGCTCAGCAGGCACACCGGCCATTCAAGGAGAGGAAATCTCTCTTTGAATTGCCTCTCCTGAGGTTCCTTCCTTTTTTCTTTCTTATAAGGTTTATTTGAGGAATTTTTTTCATCTCCCATCTATACCGCTGGAGCCTGGAGCGCTGAGTCAGAAACATCACAGAGTGTTTGGGCTGGTGGGGAAGCATTGATGTGTGGCCTGTGAAGCCCTTTGAACCACTGGATGTGATATTAGGCTACAAATAAACTTGACTTAAAATAAGTGTGCATGTTATGTAAGTTAAAACTCGTAGCAGAAGGCAAAGCAGAAATTCTACCATAACAGAAATCCTCAATAAAGTAGCAGAATCTCACAAAAGGCAGCAGAGTAGCAGTTTGCACCCTTTCTTCATTAATCATTCACAGCAACTCAGCAGAGAGATATCCATATGAGGAGACATGCGACCTTTTCCTGTCTGCTCTGCAGCCTGTCTGACAGGCCATTCTCTGCACACAGTTCAGTCATGGAAGACAAGGTTTCCTGATACACTCTTCAATATACTCCTGAATATTACTCACATTATGCTAAAGGGTTTAGCCTGGACTCAAACACATACACATACTTCAACTCATGGTTATTTGGTTATCTGTTCTCTCCTGGTAGCTTCTGCCCTTTTAACTGTAAAAGAATAAATATTAAAAGGCATTGTTGATTATAACATTTTTTAAATATATATTTCTGACTTTAAAGGACCATGTCCAATTTTGCATGTTTGATCCTAATATATTCAGTTTTCATACATGTTACATTACTGACAATCATTTCCCAAAGGATAAAACCGTATTTCAGCTTTCCTGATATTTTGCAAAATCTCTTAATCTTTCAAAATCAAATATTCAAGTGATACACCCACCTTAAAAATCCATGTTTCTCCTGCTAATAGTTACACAGCCTTATGAAGTCACGGTCCTTTAAATTTTTCCATAAACGCAGGTCTTCTTTTGGGACTATATTCCCCGGTGGAGGCATACATTCACTCCACGCTTTTTATTGAGCTTAAACACTAAAATTACATAACTTTAAAAAAAACCTGAATACACGTCTTGTTGGTGATGATGGATTACCTATCCCAAGAACGTTTCAAGTATCAACAAGTTGATTTTAATAGCAGAATGAACTGAAACCAATGGAGGTCTGGAAGGTAGGAAAAACATTTTTAATTCACCATTCCCGTAGTATGCTTTGGGAAATGATTGTCAGTAACGTTACAAGTATGAAAGTTGAATATGTTAGGCTCAAACATGCAAAATGGGTGGTATGGTCCTTTAAGTTTGAGTGCATTCAGAGTTCCCACAGTAGAATTTTATCCTCATAATTAGACAATTTGAGCAAAGCCACAACACAAAGCTGTCACTGCTGTGGAACTGTGGAAGCATCTGTTTGCTCAAGTGTCTCAAAGTTGGAACCTCCAGATACTTTTGCCGAGTTCCACAGTGCAGCAGGAACCTTGTCTGCACCACACCCCNACCCCCCAGCTGGAACTTGAAGCACTGAGTCAGAAAATTAAGTCTTTTCTTCAATATGACCCTTTTCACAACGGCAGCTTGAGATTCTAGCCGTCTGTGTGTTCACGGCGACATTTGATGCTGAAATTTGAGAGAAAAATTAATTTCCCTTCATTCAGAACTCATCGCAGACTGAGCTAATGCTGATTAATGGGAAGACAATTCAGAGGAGAACACACGCAAACAAAAACCCTTACAATTTAACACAAACATGTCATCTGTGTATCTGCGGCTTGCATCTGAAGGGTGGCAGAGTTCAGAAGGAAACCAGAAACTGGAGCAGTAAATTTTAGATTATTTTTCCTACCTCCCACGCTGCCACTGGTTTCAGTTCATTTTAAGGTGGGTATCACCTGAACATTTGATTTTGAAAGATTAGCAGACTTGAGAAAATAATATGAAAACTAAAATATGGTTTATGTTTTGGAAAATGTTGGGCTGTCATATAACATGTCTGTTGGTAGCATATAATGGTCTCAAAATTGTAAAATCATGGGTATAGTCCTTTAAGACTTACATAAAGTGTGTATAAATATCTCGAAAACTCCTTCAGAGACTCATGGCCACCCTGAGCCACTCGTCATGGTAACACTGGGCCAGTATGCCAGTATGATGATATGATGCATCTCTATGAGGAAACGTGAGCCATGAGGTCACGCATGTTAATGAGCAAGGTATGCTGTGTACTGTATGTATGAGCGAATGTTGTGCTTATACCATGGATAAGGCAGAATGTGAGAGCACCAACAGACTGTTCACAGAAGGAGAGAGAGACAGAGAGAGAGAGAGAGAGAGAGAGAGAGAGAGAGAGAGAGAGAGAACAGGAAATAAAAAGAAGAAGAAACTTCTCTCTTAAGCTTCGGCTGCTGTTTCCATAACAACTAATAAACCTGGCACTGGCACACAATTAAAACTCAATTCTGACAAGCTGAGAACACTAAGCTCATGCCAAATCTGCATAATTAATGAGGAGGATGAAGCGCGCGCGCACACACACACACAATCACACACACAAACACACACACATAAATACATACTGTCATTCTGTGGTCCTTGTTTGTTTTCCATAAGTGATTGAGGTTTTTCTGAGCCATTCTGATGTGTAGATGTCGATATATTCTGTAAACACTGAACAGCTTTAACAGGCTGATGACTTTTAAAGGGCTATACCACCCATTTTGCATGTTTGAGCCTAATGTATTCAATTTTCATACATGTTACATTACTGACAATCATTTCCCAAAGGATAAAACTGTATTTCAGCTTTCCTGATATTTTGCATAATCTCTTAATCTTTCAAAATCAAATTATTCAAGTGATACACCTACCTTAAAAATCCATGTTTCTCCTGCTAATAGTTACACAGCCTTATGAAGTCACGGTCCTTTAAATTTTTCCATAAACACAGGTCTTCTTTTGGGACTATATTCCCTGGTGGAGGCATACATTCACTCCACGCTTTTTATTGAGCTTAAACACTAAAATTACATAACTTCTAAAACAAAACCTGACTGCACATTTTGTAGGTGATGATGGATTACCTATCCCAAGAACGTTTCAAGTATCAACAAGTTGATTTTAATAGCAGAATGAACTGAAACCAATGGAGGTCTGGAAGGTAGGAAAAACATTTTTAATTCACCGTTCCAGTAGTATGCTTTGGAAAATGATTGTCAGTAATGTTTGGGTGTATGAAAATTGAATATATTAGGCTCAAACATGGAAAATAGATGGTATGGTCCTTTAACCTTATTATTATTCATCCCCAGTGGGTAAATTGGTTTGTCACCAGTACATGAAAGACTTTACATAAAAGACCAAAACCATCAAAAATCATTCATCAGCAAAGTGTAAAAGCACTACAAGCAAACAAAAAAAAAAAAAAAAAAAAAAAAAAAAAAAAAAGTACAGGTACAGATAAATACTGCTTATACTCTATAAATGTACCAATTAGAAAAAAATCAATACAAGTAAAACTGTCCAATATTTTAAAAAAGTACCAATAAAAGAAAGAAACCCACAGCCAATTGCTATGACTAAAAACCAAATGACACAGCATGGAGAAAAATACATAACAATTAAAAAATACATATAAATCCAACAGACTAAAACCTCTACAGTGCCACGGTGCAGATACATCCGTTTCACATGTCATTTATTTAAAAGTTTCACCGCTGAGGCACAAGGAGCTTGTGAACGCTCAGTGGAACATCTCAGCATATTAAATCTGACTTTTCAGGCTGAATATACAATAAAAGGAATCAGCTACATATGGACGCGTAGTCCTCAGACAGCACAGCCTTCATGGATGCATCTCTGACAGAGATACACACTCTTTTCAAATCAACACTCTACTTAAAGTACAAAATCAAGATTAAGGATAGTACTTGTACTTTGGAAAAAATGACAAATTCTATGAGCAGCATCATATCAGAAGATTCCGTTTGTCTGCAGAATACATTAAGCAAAATAACCTTTCTTAAAATAAGCTCACAAACACGTCCTCTGAAGTGATGGAAAAGCTTTAAATCTTCATGAAACCAAAAACTACACACACATTGTGTGACCTCACATTTTCCTAAATTACAAAATTTAGTTTCAGTCTTTATTGTTCCACATGTTTTTTTTTTTGTTTTTTTTTTTTTNTTTTTTTTTTTTGTTTGTTTGTTTGTTTGTTTTTTGTTTTGTTGAGATTGCTGCATGGTGGAAAAACTGCATATTTTTTTTATTTTCACTCATTTTATTTCTTCAGGTTAACATACGTACAAAGTCTATCAAGTATGTAAATAAATACACAAGAATAACTATTAAATAACAGAAATAACAATAACAAGAATAAGATTTTCCATCTTAGAAAATCCATCTTTAAGACTTTTCTCATTAGCATTGTTGTCGTTTGTTAATGTTAATAAACATTTCTCGTCAAATTTTAGAGAAGAAAAAATAATTCAAAATCTGATCATTTTGCCAAGTGTAAGATTTTGAGAATTGCTATAGCAGTGGCTGCGCAAACACACACACACACACACACACACACACACACACACAGTAACAGGCTTGAGCTGGCTGACTCTTCTCCAAACACCAAACTTCATCATAAGTCGCCTTTAATGGGAAAACCAATGACAAGCTCAAGGAGAAAACACAACCCCACCGAAAAACAATTTACAGTCCCAGGAACAAAAGACAGAGGTGGGAATAAAAGACGCACAGAAGAAAGAAGAAAAGTTGCTGAAGTAGTGGCAGAGCTCTGATATCATTTGAAATAGTTAGTGAGTGTTGTATTTCTGTCAGGCAGGATGCAGGAAAACCTTCAGCGAATCTCAGCAGGACTGAGCTTCGCCGAGTGTGGAAGCTCCTGTGACTCACACTCAGAGACGTGTGTGATGACTTTAACTGTTATGTATGAAAAACAGAAACGTACGCTGTCGTCTGGCTTTACTTTGTCATCAGCTGACCAGTCATCTGCAGGATTATGTGATTGGTTCCTTCAGTGAATTCCTTGATAACGTCCAATGTATCACTCCAGTGCTGCAATATTGCTGCATTGCTGCTGTAATGGTGCTGCGGTCAACAGATTAAATCCTGAACTATTAATAACTTCCACCACCAATTCATAACGTATAGCGTTTTCCTCTGAAATTAAAGTCCCTCAAAATGGAAAATACATGAGGAAATTTCAGTAGCTCATATTTTTAATTTATTGCAAAGTCACAGCACTTAAATACACACACATACACACACACACATCAGTTTTAATAAATTCCATGGTTACTCTAACATACTGTAGCATCCCCATGCATCCAATGTAAAACAGTGTTATCTCTTTAACCCTTAAATCATAGGATGGGTCTTTAGTGACCCAGAACCATGTTACCTCACCTCTATTTCATTCATTTATTTAATTAAGCCCTCAATCTCCTGGTATTCCTCAAACTATCTGTTTTTAACAGTTTTATGGTTTCAAGTTGTCAAAATTGATGAAAATAATTGTTTTTCTAATGTTTNTTTATTTAATTAAGCCCTCAATCTCCTGGTATTCCTCAAACTATCTGTTTTTAACAGTTTTATGGTTTCAAGTTGTCAAAATTGATGAAAATAATTGTTTTTCTAATGTTTTTCTCTAAAAAGTGTATAGGGTCGCTACAGACCTGAGGTATGTAAGAGCGTCACTTTTTTTTTTTTTCCTGGTATACAGGCAGCAGGTAATAGTTGTAGTTTTGGTCCTTAGGTGGTGCTGTAGCATCACTGATATGATGAACAAACGCTGAAACTAGCAGGAAGAAGCTGTTTCTGCTGTAACTATGCTGCTAGCTTACTGCTACAGAAACATGCTGCAGCACCGTGTCAGAGCTTCATGCAGAGCAGCATCACTGTGATGCTCCAGCTCTGATGATGGGATCTGTAAGTCATTATAAAAATATTATATGGTAAAAAAAAAAAAAAATGTGTTTTTTGTGGGTTTGTTATTGTTCATAAAATATTTTGAAAAGTTTACAAGCAAAAATATTATTTCACTTTGTAGGCTCAATTTGTGTTGTTTAAGTTATAGGTTCTAACGACGACGCATGTAGGAACGGATGGAAAACAACTCATACATTTAAGGGTAAAGGAACGCAGCATTGCTCAGCTGTGGTGAGTGGGATGTGCAGGAGAATGTAAAGCAGAATTGGTGAGAGGTAGACGTGGTAAACACCTGCCAGAAGGAGAACAGTGTACAGCAGTGTACCCCAAATACCGGCCCGCAGGCCACATCCG
>VXCM01010053.1:0-10350 GCA_014773175.1 Lucifuga dentata | reverse complement strand
TTCCAGTAGTATGCTTTGGGAAATGATTGTCAGTAACGTTGCATGTATGAAAACTGAATATATTAGGCTGAAACATGCAAAATAGTGGTATTGTCCTTTAATTACAGAAACATCATTTCGTGAATGGTTTTCATTTCTGGAAGCAAAACGCATAGAAATCCTTCAGATTTGGCAGAATCAGATCTAACGGCATCTTTGGAGGTCAGTCAGCGAGTATTTAGATCATGTCATGGCATGTTGAAGCGGAATACATCGCCGTCAGACATGTAACGCTGCATGCTTGTGTTTCAGAGTGGAGGCGGCGGCCGGAGGGAAGAACGAGACTCTGACGTGCGACGTGCTGCTGGTCTGTATCGGCCGGCGACCTTTCACCGGCAACCTGGGCCTGGAGACGGTGGGCATCGAGCTGGACAACAGGGGACGGATTCCCATCAACAACCGCTTCCAGACCAGCGTACCCAGGTACAGCCGAGAAGAGTCTACCTCACCGCGTCACTTAAGACCGGTTTCATACTTCCTGCATACGCGAGGGCGCGATAAGGTCAGCGTCACGTAAATTTCATCATCTGCTTACGTCAGAGGGTGTACGTGTTGGCCTCTGCAGACCCGCCGCGTACCTCTAATTATTTGTGACCGCACACACTTTAGAAAAACAACACAGACGCTGCATTTGAAGAGAGGTTTTAGGAGATCCGTCACTGCCAATGTTCATATAATTACATAATTAGCCCAAACATCAGGAAGAGGAAAGTTCATGTTTTTGTAGCAGCGTTATAAGCGTTACGATCTCCCTGCCTATAATTGTGGGTGTTTATTTCTAACTGGTCCTTTTTTATGTGGTGTGTTGAGCATTGCGTCACCAGTAGGGGGAGCTGTTGCGTTTGCCAGCTGTTGTGTTTTCCTCCTCTTCCAGACTTGAGCTCCCGCATGGTGGGTTGCCTTGTATCGCCTGTCTAGTTAATTTAGCTAAATTGCAAGTTGTCTTTTTACGCACAAACTTATTAATTTTATTTCATTGCTGTAATTTTTTATTTTCTGCTTATCCTTTAGTTACTTTTCTTTTAGCGTCTCTGTTTTACGTTCCAGAGCTGTGGCTAACTTGAGCTTGATCTTTGCCAGAAATAACAGTCCAGTATGAGATGTTGATGTCTAAAATACACAACTCCTAAAATACACACCACTACACAGGCATAAGGAAAGTTCCTGCGAGACTGATGTGTAAAGGCGCAACAGGAAATGTGTGTATTCCCTGGTAAATTCCCTCCTGAGCAGCTCTCCGGCTACGTTAAACACTGGGACATGGTGTCCTGCATGTGGAACGCCTCCACGTAAACAGCGTCCACTACTCTATATATACAATTTAGACGTATTAATTGGTCTTTAGGTGCTTTCACACGTCTGCGTCTGCACCTTATTCTGCCTGGGTCAGCGCGTGGAAGCTGACATTTTAAATATGAGCCTGGATTGTTTGCCAGGTAGCATCTGACCGCTAACATTTCACCTTTCTGCCCCCATCATGCTACGATTTCAGACTTGTTGTGCAACTCAGGAAACCGCTCACCGCAGATATGAGCATCTCAGCCGCTGTTGTGTTGCTGGTAGTTATGTCATATTACAGCTATTCGCTCATTGGCTGCGTGTGGGAAAGGTCACGGCAGACGGGTCAAAGGTGAATGTGTTGAACTTCGAGGGCAGCGACAGACAGGAGGATCCGAGCGCGGCCCGAGTTTGCGTCGCTGCACCGTTTGGAGTCACTCAGCTCCCATTACGCAAGAACAGAATGGCCAGCTCAGCGCTTATCATGTGGAAGCGCCCTTAAAGGACCATTCTGGTGGTTTTCCCTGTTTGTGCTTGAGCATACACGTTGCCTTACTATCAACTGTTTTCCACAGTATAAAACCATATTTTAGTTTTCATGTTATTTTGCTAAATCCCTAACTCTTTCAAAATGAATTTTCAGGTGATAGCTCCAACTTGAACTTCATGGCACTTAAGGACACCTTCCAGTAAAAACGAAAACAGCAAAATCAAACCATTTAAAACAATGTGTACAACACAGGATAATAATGACAGTTTATAGAGCATAGGCTAGTTTGAACAGGTGTGTTTTAATCTGTGAGTTGAAGTGTGTGATGGAGTCCAGCTGACGGATGTGTAGTGGAAGAGAGTTCCAGAGTCTGGGTGCGGAGCGGCTGAAAGCTCTGGCAGCCATGCTGAGTCTGAAGGACGAACAGCTGAAGAGGATCACAGAGGACGGGAGGGAATGAACTTTAGTGTTTGACCAGACATTTCTGTTTTTTTTTTTTTTTTTTTNTTTTTTTTTTTTTTTTTTTTGTCCTCAGTATTTATGCCATTGGTGACGTGGTGGCCGGACCCATGCTAGCCCACAAGGCCGAGGATGAAGGCATCATCTGCGTGGAGGGCATGGCCGGCGGCGCCGTGCACATCGACTACAACTGCGTTCCCTCCGTCATCTACACGCACCCTGAGGTGGCGTGGGTGGGAAAGACCGAGGAGCAGCTGAAAGAGGAGGTGAGATCTGAGCAAACTGCAAAAGTCATTTTCTGCTTCAGAACTTAAAGGACCATACCATCCATTTTGCATGTTTGAGCCTAATATATTCATTTTTCATACATGTAACTACTGACAATCATTTCCCAAAGCATACTACTGGAACGGTGAATTAAAAATGTTTTTCCTACCTTCCAGACCTCCATTGGTTTCAGTTCATTCTGCTATTAAAATCAACTTGTTGATACTGTAAACGTTCTTGGGATAGGTAATCCATCATCACCAACAAGACGTGTATTCAGGTTTTTTTAGAAGTTATGTAATTTTAGTGTTTAAGCTCAATAAAAAGCGTGGAGTGAATGTATGCCTCCACCGGGGAATATAGTCCCAAAAGAAGACCTGTGTTTATGGAAAAATTTAAAGGACCGTGACTTCATAAGGCTGTGTAACTATTAGCAGGAGAAACATGGATTTTTAAGGTGGGTGTATCACTTGAATATTTGATTTTGAAAGATTAAGAGATTTTGCAAAATATCAGGAAAGCTGAAATATGGTTTTATCCTTTGGGAAATGATTGTCAGTAACATAACATGTATGAAAAATTAATATATTAGGCTCAAACATACAAAATGGATGGTATGGTCCTTTAACACTTATTATTATTAATGTGCATTGTCCCATTATGAATAAAAATAAACTAAATAAACACTGTGACATAAGTCTTTATCAGTCAACTCTGCAACTTCAAGGAAACAAATCTAACAGCCTGTATCAGTCTAGCGCCCCCTTGTGGCTGTGATGCTCAGTACAAATCAGAAAACAGAATTGCTGTAGAGATGTTACTGCTCTCAGATCCAGAGGTAAGGCCGTGTTGCTGCCTAAACCCTCCGTACGGTGGCCGCTTTACCACGTCTCGTGTTATGATGATGGTGTCACCTGTAGCACATCTGTCCAATCAGAAACAGATTTCCAGTGAAGGGGCATGTCTGTCTGTTAACAGACTTCCAAGTAGGATCGTCTGGTGTTTCCTCCCTCGTGTCTCCCTCGTGAAGCTCCTCGCCCCTCAGAGCAGAAATAAGAGCTTTGGAATGTCCTTAAAAGATGGCGGACAGGTTAGTTTCTGGTTTATTTGAGGATAGAGGAGCAAGGAATGAGGAACGATCAAATAAGCGCTTCAGAGCTTTCCTGGTGACTAAAGGGTTAGCATGCTGTGTTAGCATCAAACTGCTGAGGCTGATGGGAATGTTATCATTATTTTTCCTGGTATCTCGCCATAACCTGAAGTGTAAATCTTGACCTACTGGTGGTCCAAGGTAAAATGTGGAGTCACTGAAATCACGAGGAGTCATCCTCTGAGGGACATGAATTTGACAGTAGTTGGATTAAAGCCGTCAGATGGACAGGCCAGCACTGTCTCTAGTTATTTGGCTAAAACTACCAGTAAGCCACGCCGTTCAGCTCCTCCTCCTCCTCAGTCTGAATGTTCTCCTCCTTCTCCTCCTCAGGGCCTCCCATACAAAGTGGGCAAGTTCCCCTTCGCCGCCAACAGCAGAGCCAAAACCAACGCAGACACGGACGGCATGGTGAAGATCCTCAGCCACAAGGAGACGGACCGGATGCTGGGAGCTCACATCCTGGGATCTGTAAGAGCTTTAACACAGGAGGAGTTTGTTTTCACTCACTCAGCATCGCTGACACTGACAGATAAGCAGCCTCACCTGGACTCACCTCAACACTGCTGTGAAAACACCGTTCACCTGGCATACTTTGAAACCTTACAGGCTTGAAAAATTGTTAGCATGGCTTCTCTGACGACCTCGCTGGTTTATGATTGACAAACAGGAAATTTGCAGCGTGAATTTCAGTCGCACATCCTCGAGAATATTCACGTCCTTGCCAAATATTCATGTCCGGTGCTGGATGCTTGGTGACGTCGTGACTTCTTGTGGGTCCAACACAGCAGCAAACTCAAAAATTAGACTACAGCTGAATCAGCATCTCTGACAACAGCGACAAATTATTTATTACTAACTTTGTTAGTTTCGTAAAGTTAGTATTTGTTGCAGGACTCTTTCTGCTTTTATGCTCACAAAACATTATTTTCACAACAAAACACTCAACAAGTTTGCGTGTCACTGGCAACTTCAAATGTGAGCTAGTCAGCTAGCTGCACGCTAGCTAACTGGTGATATGCCACAGCTAGCTTGCCAGTTAGCTAACTGCAAGAATGCTAGCTAGCTCGGTCGCTAACCAGACAGTAAATTGACATAAAGTTATTATCTGTTACTATATCTATATCCAGTGTTTCCCATACATAGGCTTTACTTGGGCGGCCCGTCCAGGTAAATGAAGACCCGCCCAGGTTTCACAGGACGAACCAGCCTTAAAAAAAAATACACATTTAATGATGTCATCAAACCACTGACCAAAACATTGCTAAAATATGGAATACATTTGTAATCCTACCATTGTTTTGAAGGTAAAAGTATATTAAAAGGACCCATGATTAGGTTTTGTCACTGTTAATCCATTTTACAGCAAAATCCCTGTAGACCGGCATCTTTCTCCTTCTTTATGCGTGTGCCGTAAATCCGTAAATGTTTTTTTTTTTTTTTTAAAAACAGGCTTTTATTCCAGCCAGGTCATTATTTCTAATTTTAAAATATATGTAACCTCCATGCTTCTCACCAAAGTTTCCCTCTGCTGTGTTATAGTTACTTACTTTCTTTAGTTTTCCTTTAAAACCCCACTGAGGTCCACATGAAAACGTGCTCAATGTGTTACTGTGGTTGCCTAGCAACCAGTAGTATACAGTCTGGTAGCGGCCATTTTTAATTAGATCTGGGTGTTTTTTTTTTGCTTTTTCTTTGCACTTTTAAAGCCAAATATGTTAAACTTTTGTTTGTTTGAATCTTGCATTGCACAGTTAATTTTTTTTTAATTATTTTGGGGAGGGGGGGGACTTGGATGACACCACAAGTAAATTTTCAACCTGTGGGAAACACTGACATCACTGATGATGTTGATGATGATGCTGTTCCTGCATTTGTCCTGCAGGGGGCAGGAGAGATGATCAACGAAGCAGCTTTGGCGATGGAGTACGGAGCTTCCTGTGAGGACGTGGCCAGAGTCTGCCACGCCCATCCTGTAAGACACACACACACACACACACACACACACACACACAGAGGCATTTGTGTGTGTGTGTGTGTGAGAGAGAGAGAGAGAATAAATTAAAAAATACTATTTTTCCTTCTCCTTTCATCATCTTCCCTCTTTTTGTCCACACTCATACCCTTCTCTTTCTTACCTTCCTGTCCCACTTCTTTTTGTTGTCCTCTTCCTCTTCCTTTTTTTTCATTCTTTCATCCTCCTCCTTGTTATTGCTGTTATTCTTTTTCTTCCTGTTCTTCTCTTCTTCATTGCCTCCCTCTTACTCCTCCTTTATGTACTCATTCTGTCCTTCTCGTCCACCTTCTGTTCTTTTAATTGTTTGGTCATTGTCTTCCTCTTTCTTTCTCCTTTCATCATCTTCAATTCTTTTTATTCCACTCTGTTCCTCTTCTTTCGTTTTCCTCCTTTTTTTGTCCTCTGTTGTTGTTACTCTCATCCCTTTAAATCCACCTCATTTATCCCATTTGTTTCACAATCCTCCTCTTCCCTCTCTTTGTCTTTGCCCTCCTCCTTGTCATCCTCCTCTTCTTTGTGCTCTTCCTCCTCCTCTTTCAGACGGTGTCGGAGGCTTTCAGAGAAGCCAACCTTGCTGCCTCCTCCGGTAAAGCCATCAACTTCTGATGGGTCGGCCGCTGTCTGCGAAACAAAAGCCCGCAGGGATCCTCCGAGTTCACCCCACGATGCTGCCACACGTACTTATTATGTTATTTAAATGTTCTGAAGAAACCAATGCAGGGGCTTTGGGTATAAATGTGCGTCTTTCCATTTGGCTCTTTGGTAGGTTGCTGCCGTTTCGGTTTCTCACAAACCGAACCGCTAGTTAAATGAAATATCCCAATCATATACATTTGTGTATAGCGCATACACAGTTTTAGCTGAATGAAAGTGGTTTATCCTGGTGAAGGAAAAGGGCGGCATGTTTATTTTTTACAGTGTAAAAACAGAAAATTTAATAAGTCAGCAGCAGTTTGTATGAGAAGAGATCGGAGCAGGAAACTGTTTACGCACCACTTTTTACGTTTTAAAGGGTTTCATTTCGCAGAAAATTCGTAACTTTAAAGTTGTTAAAACTCTAGCCCCGCCCACATCTGTGATGTCACACAGACCTCATTAATCACTGGGAGAACAGTTTTTTGCTCTGATTCCTTTGCTGTGATTGGCTGGATCCTGTTCTCGTCTCTCTGCTAAAACCAATAAATGCAGAATCTATTAAAAACAGCTTTTTTTCTAACGTGTCTTAGTAGTTTCTAGTGTGTGTGTGTGTGTGTGTGTGTGTGTGTGTGTGTGTGAGTGAGAGAGAGAGAGAAAGAGAGAGAGAGAGGTTAAATTATTCTTTACATCCATTTCCACAGCATGAATTCCTCATTATGACAAACTCATCTCTATGCTGCTCTGAGTTTCACTTTTGAACAGTTTAAAGGACCATAACAGCCATTTTGTATGTTTGAGCCTAATATATTAATTTTTCATACATGTAACGTTACTGACAATCATTTCCCAAAGCATACTACTGGAACGGTGAATTAAAAATGTTTTTCCTACCTTCCAGACCTCCATTGGTTTCAGTTCATTCTGCTATTAAAATCAACTTGTTGATACTGTAAACGTTCTTGGGATAGGTAATCCATCATCACCAACAAGACGTGTATTCAGGTTTTTTTAGAAGTTATGTAATTTTAGTGTTTAAGCTCAATAAAAAGCGTGGAGTGAATGTATGCCTCCACCGGGGAATATAGTCCCAAAAGAAGTCCTGCATTTATAGAAAAATTTAAAGGACCATGACTTCATAAGGCTGTGTAACTATTAGCAGGAGAAACATGGATTTTTAAGGTGGGTGTGTCACTTGAATATTTGATTTTGAGATTTAGCAAAATATCAGGAAATCTGAAATACAGTTTTATCCTTTGGGAAATGATTGTCAGTAACGTAACGTATGAAAACCAAATATATTAGGCTCAAACATGCAAAATGGATGGTATGGTCCTTTAAGTGCTGTTCTTAGAGAATCTTAAAGGGCCATAATGGCAGTCATGCATGTTTGAGCCTAATATGTACAACCTGCATACATGTTAAGTTACTGACAACCAATTTCCAAAACATAAAACTGCATTTTAGTTTAGTTTTTTTTTTTTTCAAATCCCCTAATCTTTCAAATTCAGATGTTCAGATGATACACAAAAATTAATATTTCACCTTTTAACACTTTTGCATGATTGTAGAAGGCACAGTTATTTTAATTTCTTGGTTAAAAACTGTCTTCTCCTGGGACTATATTTTCTGGCGGAGCAATACATCATCTGTGCAGCTCTGTGTTGGATCAGTTAAAGTTATTTCACAAAAAAAAAAAAAACCTTTGTTCACTGTGATGGATTATTTATCCCAAACGTGTTCCAAGTCTCTACAAGTTGATTTTTATAGCGTTCTGGAATGAACTGAAACCAATGAGTCTGGATGGTTGGAAAAACAATTTTAAAATTTAGTAATAAAGTACTATATTTTGGGAAATGGTTGTCAGTAACATGTATGTGGGTTGTGTATAACATTTCAAAATGTCAAGCATTGGAATATTTTAATGTAAAGAAAGATAAAATAGTCTGATAAGCAGATGCATCAAATAAATAAAGGAAAACTATTACACAGCAGAAATAAATTTAACAAATTGATTAAATTCATAAATTTATTTCAAGAATATCAAGTAAAATAGCCACTCTAAGCTTTGATGACAGCTTGACATTTGTTTCAACGCGTTAGTTTCACACGAGTTAGAGACATTTGCTGCAAATAATTCCTGCACTTTTAATTTCACTACGTTGGTCTGCAATGTGTTTTTTTTTTTTTTNTTTTTTTTTTTTTTTGTTTGTTTGTTTTTATTTAGTTTTTTTTTTAATTGTAAATCTTTTTGTGTTTTTCTGTCATGTTTTTAATCTTTTTATATCATGTTAGCATCTTGGTGTGGTAGTATGGCTGAAAATTAGTCAAGTCAAGTCAAGTTACAGTATATCTGGCATATTTGCATTTTGATTGTTCATTAATGCCCCAGTCCAGTTTAAATAAATAAATTACAAAATTATACATCATGCCACCGTCAGCTGTTGACTAACATGTGAGACTTTTACAGTGATGGGTGTCATCGCTGATGATTTAGGATGGACAGCTGCTGAAGGACTCAAATCAGGTTTTATGTTCCACATAATTCAGTACTTTTATTAAAGGAATCAGTATTTTTCCTTGACATAGAGTTTAGAGAACATCTAGTAAAATGTATTCTTTCATAATGCTTATATTTTCATGAATATGAAGTTAGCAAAATGTAGCATGATGCTTTATAAACACCATGGCAGTAATTCAGCCTTCACAAATAATCGACCATCCACAGCTCCCATAATGATGGCGAGATGTGCAGCATCCCAACAATAAAAACACTTGATTTGTATGGAACACTAAAAGGGACAAAATAATTAAAAAAAAAAAAAAAAAAANAAAAAAAAAAAAAAAAAAAATAGAGTGAAATGTAATATACATTTGTGAAATACAATACATGCTTTCATTTGCATTTCAACAAACAAACCATCCCTTAAGCTCCGCCCCCATGCTGTGATTGGACAGTGTTTTCTTTTTCATTCTGGCAATAACGTAGCAGCTTCAAAAAAAGAAATGAGAGGGCTTTGCATTTAGTATTGGCACGTCTATGCTGCCCCCTGCTGGACAACATGAAATGAAAAACCCCTGATCTTTTCTTTTCACCGTACTGTGATATGATTTTAATGTGGCATGAAAAATTCATGTCACAATGAAAAAACAATTCAATCATTCAATTGAAAAAAATAATGTTTGCACTATACCATATGTTTTTCACTTAATTATGACACAGTAAATGCATATGGAAATGAAATACAAATGAAAACATGTATTTCACAAATGTGTATTATATTTCACNGTAAATGCATATGGAAATGAAATACAAATGAAAACATGTATTTCACAAATGTGTATTATATTTCACTCTAGTTTTTATTTTGTGTCCCTTATCATCTTCCATAGATTTCTGACATGTCGTTGCTATGGGGATGCAGATTTTGCCCAGGTCTTCCCTCTTGTCTTTAGTCTTGTGTTTCTGTTTGGTCCAGTTTGTGGTTGTCGGTCCCATTTCTCACAGCAGGTGGTGTTAAACTGGTGGAGCAACGTGTTTGGTGTGACAAGTCCAAACAGAGAAATTCTGAGAAAAGTGAGGATAAACGTGAATCCAAAATTATTTAGTGAAGGTTGTACTTTCAGAGCCTGTCACTTCCTCTCATTTTTTCTACTGATAATGATGAGCGAGAATCATTCACAGACTGGGTATTTGGTGAAATGATGACGTGTCTGAAAGATGAAGGTGTGTTTTTACCACCTTCCAGCCTCACCAACCAACTTCAACTTCCTCCATAATGTGTGTAATAACAGTAATAATAATAACTAACTTCCTCCATAATGTGTATAATAACAATAACAATAATAACTAACTTCCTCTATAATGTGTGTAATAACAGTAATAATAATAACTGACTTCCTCCATAATGTGTATAATAATAATAATAATAATAATAATAATAATAATAATAATAATAATAACTAACTTCCTCCATAATGTGTATAATAACAATAACAATAATAATAACTTCCTCC
>VXCM01010052.1:0-10372 GCA_014773175.1 Lucifuga dentata | reverse complement strand
TTGCTTTGGCATAGGTTTTACGTCAGATGCCCTTCCTGACACAACCCTCTGCATTTATTCGGGCTTAGGACCGGCACAAGGAGGACACTGGCTTGTGCCCCCTTGAGGCTACATTAAGTTGGAGCTCCAAGACTTCCATTTCATGTCGTTTCATTTTACTAGACTCTTGAAAGTGGTATGGAGTACCAACAATACATATAACCATACATATGAAGACAGGCAGCGCGTGTGAAAAAAACAACAACCTGAGTCACTCAAACAAAATTAACTCATTTTTCATACAGACACCAAGTTTACGGATTATTTTTGGATTCTCTGACTGCAATGACAAAACCAACTTATAAATAGATGGACACTTAACATAATATTTCGGCAAATACTTCTCTCTAGATTGCATTATTTCCATACTTATGCATTCAAACTCTACATGATATTCATCCCCAAACCCTCCATATCTTCCAGTAACCTTTGGAATTCTAGAATTGGCGAGTCTAATGTCACTAATTGCTTGTCTCTGCCCGCTATTTTGTTGCAATAAGTATTTTTTTAAACTTAAAATCCTTCTTAAATTCAACATAAAGGTCGCAAGATAAAATTTGCTGTAACTCACTAGACCATCTCTGTATAATCTGATCCAAATCCCGTTCAACGCATTTTTTTTTCAAGAAAGGAATTGTCGGAAAACTGCGAATTCCGAGTTGTCTGGAACGCAGCATAAGTACAAAGGGGGAGGGCTGTCACGTGGTTCCGTCTGCTTCCTGTTTACTCCTGTTGTACCTTCAGGCTGTAACACACAAATTGTAACACTATCTCCTCTACTGGGCTTTTCATGTAGAAGATTTCCTGATTTTTCCAGCATTAATTATTGTATGACTTTAATCCGTTCATCGTTGTGGCCGCGGTTACTAAGGACATATGAAGACGTGACATTGAAGAAACGTGAGCAGGCCGGGAAGGATCCCGGAGGTTTCCTGAGTCCAGCTGACCGGATCCAGTTTACGGGTGCCGTGAAAGTGGCGTGACACATCACAGCACCTGTCGACGAAAACGTAAAAAAAAAAAACAGCAGTTATGCGTGGAAGGACTTTAGACATCTGAAGCTGACTCAAATGATTTTACCCATGTCTAATGTGTTAACAAAAACCGCTACAACGGGACAGCTGAACTGACTAGCCGGTTAGCTAGCTGACTGGAGCGGCACCGTGGATGACTGGCTAGCTGTGCGGGCTAACGGCTTGTGTTCGGACAGTGCAGCAGCTCACCGGTGCCCTGAATTCAAGAAGACTCCCCGGCTCCGGCCCCTTTAAGCGGGCAGTCAGGAAGAGGTTGCCGGGGAAGGGATGGCCTGGTCGGTCGCCCCATTCCAAAGCACAAGGCGCTGCGGTGTTTGAAGGAGGTCGAGTCCGGATTGAGCCCACCACCGCGGGTCGTGGCACTATGATGGCCACCTCTCCCTCCGCGGCCAGCGGCTTTACAGCCTCTGGGCTGTCGGTCAGAAAGAGCGAGGGANACCTCTCCCTCCGCGGCCAGCGGCTTTACAGCCTCTGGGCTGTCGGTCAGAAAGAGCGAGGGAATAGCGGATTTGATAGATTTGTTTTCCAAGACGCAGTACCGAGCAAAAGAGGTCACTCCTCGGGTAAGATTGGGGAGGGTCACTTTAAATTGAGAGGTTAGCACAGATTCTAGCATGTGAACTAATAGCTTTTTATTGTCTGTGAATTTAAGATGTGGACGCACACCATTAAAGCCATATACACTATAGATCATAAAGCCATATACACTGTAGATCATAAAGCCATATACAGTATAGATCATAAAGCCATATACACTATAGATCAAAGTCATATACACTATAGATCATAAAGCCATATACACTATAGATCACAAAGCCATATACAGTATAGATCACAAAGTCATATACACTATAGATCATAAAGCCATATACAGTATAGATCACAAAGTCATATACACTATAGATCACAAAGTCATATACACTATAGATTATAAAGCCATATACACTATAGATCACAAAGTCATATACACTATAGATCATAAAGCCATATACACTATAGATCACAAAGCCATATACACTATAGATCACAAAGCCATATACACTATAGGTCATAAAGCCATATACAGTATAGATCACAAAGTCATATACACTATAGATCATAAAGCCATATACAGTATAGATCGCAAAGTCATATACACTATAGATCATAAAGCCATATACACTATAGATCACAAAGCCATATACAGTATAGATCACAGTCATATACACTATAGATCATAAAGCCATATACACTATAGATCAAAGTCATATACGCTATAGATCATAAAGCCATATACACTATAGATCACAAAGCCATATACACTATAGATCACAAAGTCATATACACTATAGATCACAAAGCCATATACAGTATAGATCACAAAGTCATATACACTATAGATCATAAAGCCATATACAGTATAGATCACAAAGTCATATACACTATAGATTATAAAGCCATATACACTATAGATCATAAAGCCATTTACACTGTAGATCATGAACTCATATAGACTCAGAGTCAGACTGCAAAATCAGTGTCATCTTTCAAATCATTATTGAAAACTTTCTTATAAGGCCTTTTCTTAAATTGTTATATGGTTTCATTGTGGTTACTTAATGTCTGCTCTTTTATATAATTTTGTTTTGTTTTTTGGATTTTCATCTTTTGTCTGATTTGTGTGATGTGTGCAGCCACTTGTAACTTTTGTTTTAGAAAGGTGCTATATAAATAAAGTTATTCTTATATACACTATAGATCATAAAGTCATACACTATAGATCGTAAAGCTATATGAACTGTAGATCATGATTTTATGACCTTTTATTTGCAGTTAGGAGTCACTTCTCAATTCGGCATACATCTGATTTCCATACATTTTATACATGTTTTTAAATGTTTATGCACACATTCTCAAGCCATGTCATCCTCTGTAAGTACCATTGCAAAGGAGGCAAGATGGCTTTAAGTAACAGATTTTGAATGAAGTTTTGTCCTTCAAGAGTGATCAGAAGCAGTTGTCAACCATTTGTCAGGTAAACACCCACAAACAAGTCAACTCCAGTTACTTTGGAGCATAGATGCCACCAGCACATCAGGCTGATTGGATGAGTGGCTGATGAGATCTTATTTGTTAGAGTAATCAAACTACCAGCATAGAGGACACCCTAGTTGGAAGTGCTATGTAGTGATTTTAGTTTTAGATATGACTTTGTGATTTGTCCTCTCTAATATAATGATACAGTATGAATGCAGAGATAAATTTGGGCTCAGATGGGTTGCACCTTGCATACCTAGTACAACTGACAGATTTCTTTAAAGTAGGAACCAGCACAGAGTTTTCAACGGCCTGTAGTCAATCCACAAAAAGTTTCTAATCTGCTTACTTTGAGCTCTGCCCACTACTTTTTTTTTGTAACAAGATGGAAAATTAGATTCTCTGTAAGCCGCAAAGAGAATGTTTTGTCTCTCCTCAGGTGGTGGCAATAGAGAAGCGCTGTCTCGAGCTGTTTGCCAGAAACTACAAGTACAGCGTCATCCAGAACCCCAACGGTGAAGTGTGTGGCCATTACCCGCGTCAGATCGTTTTCCTGGAGTATGAATGCACAGATGTGGACAGAGACAGGTATCAGTTAATCCATGCATTACTCAATACAAAGTCTAGGCTACTCGATTACCGATTACCCTTTTTGGTTTTTGTCACTCTAATCACAACAGCTTGCTGTGGTGCATTACAGGAGCAAAGGTTAGCCTCTGTCTCCAGAATGACTGGAGCATCAAAGCAGCAGACGTGTCTGCTCTGTCACACGAGATCATGTTGGTGCTAATCTGGAATTAGGAAGTAAATTACGCTGACTCAAGAAATCCTTATTTCTCACAGCCGCCGAGTACAGTTGCACCATTTTTTCCATTGTATTATTTCCAAACTTTGGTGCTTAAGCAAAGCCTCCATTCACAAAGTCTTCATATACTGTTAAAAAAGTCCTATTGTCTGATAAATCCTTTCTGCACAGAAAGATGTTCCTCACAGCAGAATGATTTTGTTTCATTGTTTGTCCTGCAGTTGTCCACAATGCAGACCAAAATGTCTGGAAATTTTATTTAAGTTTTTCATTGTGGCAGCACAGTTTTGAGCTCAATGTAGACATTGTGAGATGTTAAAGGACCATACCACCAATTGTGCATGTTTGAGCCTAATATATTCAATTTTCATACACGTTACATTACTGACAGTCATTTCCCAAAACTTACTACTGGAACAGTGAATTAAAAATGTTTTTCCTACCTTCCAGACCTCCATTGGTTTCAGTTCATTCTGCTATTAAAATCAACTTGTTGATACTGTAAACGTTCTTGGGATAGGTAATCCATCATCACCAACAAGACGTGTATTCAGGTTTTTTTAGAAGTTATGTAATTTTAGTGTTTAAGCTCAATAAAAAGCGTGGAGTGAATGTATGCCTCCACCGGGGAATATAGTCCCAAAAGAAGACCTGCGTTTATGGAAAAATTTAAAGGACCGTGACTTCATAAGGCTGTGTAACTATTAGCAGGAGAAACATGGATTTTTAAGGTGGGTGTATCACTTGAATATTTGATTTTGAAAGATTAAGAGATTTTGCAAAGTATCAGGAAAGCTGAAATACAGTTTTATCCTTTGAGAAATGATTGTCAGTAAAGTAACATGTATGAAAATTTATTATATTAGGCTCAAATATGCAAAATGGGTGGTATGGTCCTTTCAGGACTTTTTAAGGTAAGGGTTAAATCTGCTTACGTATGCAGATTTTATGTTGACTTTTTTTTTCATGAGAACTGATTTGATATGTTTATAGATCATTGAATGAGATTGATGTTTAATGTTTTTTTTTTTTTTNTTTTTTTTTTTTTTTCTTTTTTCAAAGTTCAACATATTTGGCTGGGAGTTATTTTTTAATGACAGATTGCATTATTTAGACACAATTTTAAAACTCTGAACTATGAATGTTGTTAGTAAGACTAGAAATTAATTTCCCACAACATATTAATGTAGCAGTAAATATTAAAATTGTTTTTCCTACCTTCCAGACTGTCATTGGTTTCAGTTCATTCCAGTACTATTAAGATAAACTTGTAGAAACTTGAAATGTGTTTGAGATAAATAATCCATTACAGCAAACATGACATGTCTTTATTTAACAGGTTCCACATGGAGCTGCACAGAAGAAAACCTCTCCTCTCCAGGAGAAGACGGCTTTTACCGATAAATTAAAAAACAACCGTGCTTCTACATTCTACATCAAACATTGAATTTTAAGATGGTGTATCACCTGAATATTTGATTTTATAAGATTAGGCAAAATAACAGGAAAACTAAAATATGCTTTTATGTTTTGGAAAATGGTTTTCAGTAACGTATGCTGGTTGTTTTTATAGGGCTTAAACATGCAAAATCACTGGTATGGTCCTTTAAACATAAGCATAATTCACTGTTTAACTGTATAGCCTTTATAGCAAACTCCCCACCACAGTTTTGCACTTAATTTGATTTGACTTAATTTAATGTTAGCTGACACTTTAAAGTGCCGTTTTGAATGTCGTCATTGTTAATTTTCATTACGGTGTCATATTCAGATAAAAATGCATTATGATTTTTAAAAAAAATCCCACTGGAGTTGTTGGAATTTCCATTTATAACAGATCTTAGTTATCTAACAACTCAACATGTCACCATCTTTGTTAACACTGTTTAGCAAAATCGAAAATAGTTTTTAAGGTGTTGTGTAAAGACCAGTAAAAATGTTTCAAAAGGTGGAGGATTATTTGGTAGCATAGATGACTGTTGCTGTTATGTCAGCGTGGAATCGACACTTAATGATGTTATCAAGTACCAAGTGTTTATAATTGCACTTAAATGAGTTAAATTAAGTTTAAGCGATTTAATAGAAAAAAGACTGAATAATGGATAATGTGGTGTGTGTGTGTAGGTTTGAGAGCACGGTGCAGATCAGCAGGCTGCAGGACTTGGTGAACCGGAGTAAACTGGCTCGCTGCAGAGGGAGGTTTGTGTGTCCCGTCATCCTCTACAACGGCAAGGTAATGTTTCCTGCTGCATGTAAACTCTGTACTCACTACGTTTAAAATCAGCTTTAACTTCTTTTAACTTTCCCTTTAAACTGCATTGACTGTTATTAATCCCAGCGCTAACGATGCTGGTGTATTGGAGTGTTTTGTAGTGGTGAGATGAGATTGTTTGTTGGTGTTGATGTGTTGGAGTGCTTTGTATCGGTGATGTATTAGAGTGTGTGTGTGTGTGTGTGTGTGCTACACACATTGGCAAGTATATTCAGTCCACCTGTTCAACTAATGTGATATAACAGCCCTCCAGTTAAACATAGCTGACATGTTAGTTTTGATTTGATTTACAAATATATGTTCACTACTGCTCAAAAGTGTGGAATCTCTAGTGGTTTTCACATTAGAATCAATGTTTCCAGTAACGTAAAACTAGTTTATATTCATATGTATGTATGTATAAAATGATTCTATATGTCTGTTAGTATTTTGCACCTACAGGTTTAAAATAATTTGCAAGAAGCTGTAAAAAATGAAGACATTTTATTTAAATTGTCCAGAATCCTGACATGAGTTGTAGATGATTCCAGATTCATGTAGAGAAGCTGTATGTGGTTCTAGAGATTATTAGGAAATCCTAGATTATTCCCTGATGTTCTACAAACTGATGTTTCATATTTACAAAGCAGAGATTAAATCTCACAATGGAAACTTTGGTGAGAAATCACTGAAATACTGTTACAACTTACACAGAGGACAGATGAGGCTGGCCGACTGAAAAACATTTTTCCCTCCAAATATTTGAAATACTAAATAAAACATCTTAAAATACATTTTGGTGTTTCATATAATTTAAAAAAACACTATTGAATAAAGTAGCAGGAACTACTTAAACGACAAGTGATTCTAAACTGCTAAGCGGTAGTGCGTGTGTATGTATATATGTATGCATGTGTGTATGTATGTATATATATATTTTCAGTAGGCTTAGATTAAGGTTATTGTAGCAGGTTGTTGAAATGCAAAATAATATTGGCTGATGTCTTTTGTTCTTCATTGCAGCACATCTGTCGCTCGTCCACTCTGGCTGGCTGGGGGGAGCTGTATGGACGTACAGGCTACAACTACATCTTCTCAGGTACAACACACACACACACACACACACACACAGCGACTTGAAGTTAAACTCTACAGAAGTTATTTTGTGTCATGGGAGGTTTCAGCTTCATGTGTAAATACAGTAGATGAAGGTTTTTCAACTTTAATTAGCAAGTATAAGATCTTGAAGTATATAATTTGTTTGAACACCAACTTAGAAACCTGTCTGCAGAGTTCCTGAAATAGTGTAGTGAGATTACATTTATTGTAAGCTTAAATGTAATGTGCAACGGTTGGAGAAGCTAGGTTAGCCGTTAGCAGCCATGAGTGTAAGTTGGTTGTACAGGTGTTGAAAACAACCACATTTCTGCTGCTTTCAGCCTCCCTGTCTTACTGGGATTGGCCTTAGTTTTCAAACAGCCTTCAACACCAACCTGATGTAACCTGACTCTGACCCCTGTGATGTCACAAGAGTCAGTTTCCCTGAAAAGTTTTTTTTTTTTTTTTTTTNTTTTTTTTTTTTTTTTTTTTGCAGATGTTTTCACATGCTGAATCATGCTTCCCAAGATGAGCTGAATTTCATGTTTAAAATTGGTGTAGTCGCCCTTTAAACTCTTTGACAACTACAGATTAATATGGCACAGTAAAGTTTAAGATATGTTTTCTACAGTAATAAAGATAAAAAAAACATCTGTAACTGTAACACTCCTCCTACAAATGGCACAAGTGTTAATTTCCGCAGGTTATTTTAGCTTGTCTGTGTAAGGAAATACTGTAGTAACGCCTCTTACAAGGAAAACGCTAAAACACTCTGGCAACAGCCGTTTATGAATGAAGGAACACGGCAGCGTGACACGAGTTGCTTTATCGACCCGTCATGTTGTTGACATTCAGCTTCTCTGCTTCTTTTCAGGGGGAAGTGATGATACGTGGACAGAATCAGAGGAGGTTCCAGAGGACGACAGTGCCGTCAGGTAAATGAGAATCCCTTCAGATCAGCGCACAACGAACATCAGTACAGTTCTGATGTGAATCACTATGAGACACTATAGTGACACAATAATATACAACAATGAAGAATTTGTCCCTTAAGCCAGGCAGCGATTGTGTGCGTTGTGTTATTGTGCGTGGTAGGATTGAATCAGCCGTCCTTCATGGCTAACATTCCCGATCTCTGTGCTTATGCTTACGTTTAACCCTTTCAAACCAGGCCTGGCACTGGGCCCAGCACTTCCGTTGCAGCATTCGTGGTGTTCTATAATCACCATTTCTCAATAAAATGGGGATATACACATATCTATGGAAAGCTTAGATTCTCCTGAACAAAATGAGCCCAAGCATGGCATTTTAAGACCACGCAATCCTGAGATAAATGTAACTAAAGCACACGTTAGCCTCTGAGCTAAAGCTAGCTTTGGAGCTTCTCAATAAATCACTTCCTGAGGGTGAGAGTGATATTAGATTTGGATAGAAAGGATTGGATAGGATTTGACTGACGGATCGGTGGTCCAGTCAGTTTTGGGTTACCATAGCAACAGCCAAACTTTGTCTGTGTATAAAATAATGGTGCTCTTTTAGCAGCATCACAGAAGTTAATCCAAGGAGCTGCTTGTTGTGTTCCTGAAATAAACAATTTGAAAAATGTATAACTTGAAAGAAACCCTCTGTTCGCCTATATTTTTTAGTGTTTTTATTGTCATTGTTGAACCTGAGAATCTCTAAANGAAACCCTCTGTTCGCCTATATTTTTTAGTGTTTTTATTGTCATTGTTGAACCTGAGAATCTCTAAACATGAAATCAACCCATTTTCCTGAAAATTTAAAAGCTTTTCTGTCAATTGGTACAAAGTAAATGACTCCTTTATCATATGTTCAGAGTAATAAGCCTTTACTTTTGGGTATGCCATTTAGGCGGAAATTGCTCAAAAACACCTCAGGCAGTAAAGGGTGAAACAGAACCTCTGTTTGGCTTTGTCTGTTACAATTCCAATAAAGTTTCACGGAAAACACGGCTGTGCTTGTAATTCACAATGTAGAGGCAGTAATGCATCATCAAACCAGATGTAAAGCCGAGAAGTGGAAATGGAAGGATTAAAAACCAAAGTGCTATGTTGACAGTGAAAAGAAAAGAAGAGTGTGTTCTGTTTTGTAGTGTTTCCTGTCCACTTCCTGTCCACACGCTCTGCTGTAGAGATGGCCGGTTCACGAATCATCGACTCAAAAGAATCGATTCTTAGTCCATGAATCGATGATCCGGTTCACAGCTGTAACTGAACCACATATTTTCATTCTGGTCTGTGGTATGAATGAGATTCAATATATTTATATACTTTTTCTTTCACAAATTATGCTTGTTATCTTGAAATTATTACTGGTGCTAAAATGGTAAATGCTAAAAGTTACTCTGAATGAGGGAACGTGACTATTATTTATGAATTATCCTTAATATTTCTACCAGATTTTCATCCCATTTTGGCCTCTTTTCTGTTCCACCTGCAGGAACGGAGACTCCCAGCTCTTTGACAAGGTTCGAGGCCACGACATTAAGCTGCTACGTTACCTGTCGGTGCGCTACATCTGTGACCTGATGGTGGAGAACAAGAAGGTTAAATTTGGCCTAAAGTAAGAAACAGCACAAACATTCCCAAACAGCTGTTTTTTAATATTTCTTTCTTTTTTTTTTTTTTTACCTCATTAAAGATCAAAGAATTACAGATAAAATATGTTAAGACAAACCACAGAAAGATAAAGGACAAATACAACAGTTTGACAGTAAGTTCAGAAGAAGAGTCAAATAAAGTAGTTCTTGTTGTGGTTCTCGTGTGTGTGTGTGTGTGTGAGTGTGTGAGAGAGAGTGTATGAGAGAGTGAGTGTGTGCGTGTGTGAGAGAGAGAGAGAGAGAGAGAGTGAGATTGTGTGTGAGTGTGAGATAGTGTGTTTATGAGTGAGTGAGTGCTAGAGAGATAGTGTGAGAGTGTGTATGCGTGAGGGAGAGTGGTGTGTGAGAGAGAGTATATACAGAGAGTCAGTGTGTGAGTGAGTGTTAAAGGCTCATTTATACTTCACGCAAACTATGTGTACGCGCACTTAAAATGTCCGACGCGCGTTTTTAGCGTCGGTTTGACGCGTCGTTTGTGCGCGTCATCCAGAATTAACGCGACGCTCCTG
>VXCM01010051.1:0-10646 GCA_014773175.1 Lucifuga dentata | reverse complement strand
CCATTTCTTCTCCTCCTTCAGCCACTGTCGTTAAAAAAAACAACAGGACTAAGTAAAAATCTAAACAAAAAATTTAAAGCACTATATCTAAAAATCTAAATGTCAAGAAAGAAAGTTTAAATAAACATTAATGCTATGTTACATGCTAGCTAGGTTTACGAGTTAGCTAACTGGCCCTCTCTTTCTTCTTCTGATGAATTTCCAGCAGGCTTTTGTCCACAAACTCGTCCTCTGATGACGTAGCCAAGGCCAGCTAGAAGGCCCTGACGTGTAAAAGAACACGCCCAACATGGCAAACTCGAAATCTGATTGGTTAAAGAATATGACAATCAACAACATCTTCCCATTTGCTGAATAGCAGAGGGATTCACTCAGATTCTGAAGGCCTCAGGCTAGATTTTTTTACCCGGAGACAGCAGAGGGGGAAAATCTGATTGGATAAAAGCTCTAATTTATATGAGCTGCTGGGCTGGAAGCTGCGAAACTGAGGGAGAGAGAGTACCATAGCGATGAAATGATGTAAAGTATAAACTGATTGTCATGATCTGTTCTTTGGTCACTTCCTGTTTTATTTTGTAGTCTTGGTTTTTTGCTGTCTAGTTTGCTTTACTTCTGTTTTTTGTTTAGTTTCCCTCCAGTTTTCTCCATCACCTGTGTTCTATCAGTTAATCACGTCTGCGGTATTTATACTACCCTGGGTTCCTTTGTTTTCTGCCAGATTGTCCTGTTTGCTTGTTTGCCTGGTTNGGTATTTATACTACCCTGGGTTCCTTTGTTTTCTGCCAGATTGTCCTGTTTGCTTGTTTGCCTGGTTAGCTTTGCCTGTCTTTATGTTTGTTGGTTTGTTTCTTCCTCATACACTGCCTGAGCCTGCATTTGAGTCCTCCTCCGGAACCCACCCGTGACACTGATGGGAACAAAATTTGTAAAATACATATAGCATTAATTAAAATATATATTAAATTGTAAAAATGTAATTTTCTGATTCTGACAACCTCTAGGCAGCAGAGAAGGCCTTGCAGGCCCTGACGGCCCACCTCTGCTGGAAATGTTTCAGAGACAAAAGTACTAATGAGCACATGGAGTTTCCCACCTTTTGATGATTTCAGGGATCGTGTGGATGATCTTAATTCAAAATGTTATTTTTGAAGTGGAAACAAGGTGGAATCATTTGTAAATGTGGAATGACTTTTTAATGTGGAATGACTTGTTACCGTGGGCAACAGAGCAGCAGGAAGTCAGACCCCCAGGAGCCACACCTGANTGTGGAATGACTTGTTACCGTGGGCAACAGAGCAGCAGGAAGTCAGACCCCCAGGAGCCACACCTGACTGGATTAAAGGCTCCTCACATTGTTTTGTCTTCCTCTTGATTACTAAGGCAAGACTGGAATAATGACCAACAGCGAGACACATCATCATCATCCAGGAAGGATGCACACACACACACACACACACATACACGTACACATACACACCACACACACGCACACACACAGACTCTTACAATATATCAGAAAAGGAAGAAAAGGAAGAAATAAAATGCTAACATCGAACGTGCTGATGATGGTGGTAATGATGTCATGATCCACTGAAGCTTTAGCATTGTCCTTTTGAGTGTGACGAGTGTGTGAGCTTGTGCGTGTGTGTATATCTCAATGTTTCTATTTGTGTCTGACTCTCAGGAAACGCTCAGTCCAGCTCAGTCATTCTTTTTTTTTTTTTTTNTTCTCAGATTGCCGCCATATTTCTGGACAGCCGTTGAACAAGCAGAGGTGAACCTGATCCAAGCTGTCACACTCTGGCAGAAGGTTAGAGTTTCAGCTAACACACACACACACACACACACACTATTTCTCACACACACATGCTGTTTCTATAAAGATGTGCAGCAGGGCCTACTTGCTATGAAGCTAATGCATTATGTGTGTGTATGTGTTCATACATGCATGCATATTTTTTCAATGCGTGCAGCTGTGTGTGTGTGTGCTTGTGTGTGTGCGTGCGTGTCATCAATCCCTTACACTGCAGTAAGTGATACTGACATGGATCTCACCTTGATAGCTGTTAAATTATTAAAGGGCCAAGGGCACAAAAATATCATTTTATTCCATTGATGAAGCCTTTATTTAACAATGAAGAGATCTGATATCAGTGCATCAATCAAAGACATAAAGTAACGAAGTACTGTACTGAAATACAGTTTTCAGACATTTCTACTTTACTCACATTTTTCCACGTTGCAGGTTTATGCTTCCACTCCACAACATTTGAGAGGGTAATATTGTGCCTTAGGCTTTACTAAATGTATATTTTTGATGACTGTAGTTATAATACCAGTTACTTTGCAGATTATGACTTAAAGGACCATACCACCCATTTTGCATGTTTGAGCAAATCATTTCCCAAAGGATAAAACCATATTTCAGCTATCCTGATATTTTGCAAAATCTCTTAATCTTTCAAAATCAAATATTCAAGTGATACACCCACCTTAAAAATCCATGTTTCTCCTGCTAATAGTTACACAGCCTTATGAAGTCACGGTCCTTTAAATTTTTCCATAAACGCAGGTCTTCTTTTGGGACTATATTCCCAGGTGGAGACATACATTCACTTTTATAGACCTTAAATGCTAAAATTATGAAACTTGAAAATAAACCTGAATACATGTCTTGTTGGTGATGATGGATTACCTATCCCAAGAATGTTTCAAGTATCAACAAGTTGATTATAATAGCGTACCAGAATGAACTGAAACCAATGGAGGTCTGGAAGGTAGGAAAAACATTTTTAATTCACTGTTCCAGTAGTATGCTTTGGGAAATGATTGTCAGTAATATTACATGTGTATGAAAATTGAATATATTAGGCTCAAACATGCAAAATGGGTGGCATAGTCCTTTAAAAGTCACTCAAAAAGCAGAGTTCATATTTGCTGCATTCAGGGACTGCGTGTCAGTTTGAGCGTCAATGTGTTATTGTCATTTCCTGATTGAGCAACAGCAGAATACAATAGGAGTCAGTCTGTAGAATGTCTTTACATGGTTTGAGCGAGCAGCTCAGGAATGACGTCCTTTAGAAAGGGGAACTTTGCTGCCTCTCAGTGACAACATCAATGACATCACCAGGAGCCACTGTGTCTGTCTTCACATCTCTCTCTCTCTCTCTCTCTCTCTCACTCGCTCGCTTGCTCTCTCCCCCAGGACCAGTCGGACAACACTGTCCTCCACCTGTCTCCAGCGTTACCTGCCCCAGTCATTACTAGGGACCCAGAGCCTCACTGTACGTGCACGTCAACAGCAAAATTACAGGGTACACACACACACAACACACACACACGCACATATTTGTTTTGCTTTTAAAAGGGTAATATCCGTCTGCACGCAAGTGATACATTCATTTTCTCTGACTCCCTCTCCTCCCTCCTCCTCCATTTTTTTTTTTTTTTTTTTNTTTTTTTTTTTTTTTTTTTACAACAATCCCAGAAAACAAAGCAGGTGAGCTTCAAAGACAAAAACAGAGACAAGAAGAGAGATGAAGAGATGAGATGCGGAGAGATGACGGACACGCCGCGGTGGGAGGACCGTGCGGGTGCAAGTGTGTAATGTCAAGGGAAACTCCATGTTGTTGTTTTGGCCCCGTTTCTTTGGACTTCACCTCCGTGATTACAAACCGGTCGGACTTCTGAAGCCGAAGTCAATGTGTCATTACAGCTTTGTTCTCCTGCTTTGCTTTGCTCGCTCTTAGCTAACTAATGAGACAGGAAAGGCTGTTCAGCGGCCCGCCATGAGTCTGGAAATACGACTGTCCAGCTTTGGCATTTTGGCAAAAGTGCTCTGACAAGTCTGACAAAGAATAGAAAGATGCTTCCAGAACATACCGTAGATATGTATCATCTTTGACTTTAAAGATAACGCTCTCTTTTCAGACTGTGACATCAGCTTTTCTTACTTTGCGCCCTTGGTCTCGCATCATGACAAACACGCTTTGATGCACGCAGGCTTTTAAGGGCGCTACCTGTGTTTGGTAAAAATGCGCTTTTATCCTCGGCTCTCTCACCACGTCTGCTGCAGGTAACCTGAGAGCTTTCTTACCCTTTTCATCATGATCAGCGCCAACAATGACTGACTGACTCGGCCTTACTGTAGCTCTTATTGTGTGTGTGTTTTGTTTTTTCCTGTGGAAACAGTCAGGATTGTACGTCTGAAAAAGACACTGACAGACGCTCATTACACCCACCGCTGCTGTCATCCTGAAACAGAAAGGAAGTGAAGTCATTGGAGGACATTACTGGGCTTGTTTGCGTGGCTGGAATAAAGACTAATAGTTGTTATTTTGCCTGTCATCAACACATTAGTCAGCGTATTTGGCTTCTACCTGGGCATCAATAAAACTGGGCCGGCCTCTGATTGAACTTGCTTTACCTTGGCTGCATGATGACAAACCTCGTTTCCTCTAATTTGAGCACCAATCACAATCCCTCTTCCTTGTGTGTTGTAATTTCCTTTGAGTGGATCCTCAATAACATCCTGTTGTCTGAGGAGACGTGAGGGACGGGCTGCGCTGACCCTCTGCCACATCACAAAGGACAGAGCAGACGCTGTTATCGTGGGCTAATGACAGCCGAAAGACAGAGACGGGCAGGAAGCTGGCCCCTGTCATCTCCGCATTTAAAAGTGGCCTTATTGTTGCCTAGGTATTGTTTTGGGATCCTTTGGACCACTATTATTAAATCGATGGCAACTTAGAGTACAATATCAGAAGAAGAAGTAAACACCAATACCAGCAGCAAACAAGGAGACTTCCTGTTAGCTGATGATGATTAATTTATGCTAAAGGTCTTGATGCCCAATTCTGATTCCCAATTTTTTAGACTTCTTCTTTACACCTTCTTTTTTGTTCCCAACCTGCATCAATGGAGCATATACTGTATGTAACACACAACAGTATTTATTAATTTGAACGGCTTTTATCAAAGAGTGATTAAGGAGTTCCTTACAGGCAATAACACTAATACCTATGTCTGCTGGGCAGCACCAAATCAGTTCTCCTGCTCTTATTATTATTTCTGCCAAAAAATGCATCCCCTCCTTTCTCAGGCCTGAGGAGGCTTAAACCACCAAACTCACCCTGTCATACAAAAATAACCCAAAATGGGAGTTTTTGGGTTTTTTTTTAACATTATTTAATTTCTTCATCTTCAGAAAGTTATTTACAGTGGGGATTCAAATCTCACAGAAGGGCCACTTGCCAAAAAATGCATTCCCTCCTTTCTCAGCAGTGAGGAGACTTATACATGCATCAAACTCACCCTGTCACATTAAAATAGCCCCACATGTCAGCTGTTGACTTTCATTCCTTCATCTTCGGAAAATTATTTCCAATAGGGATGCAGGTTTTTAGCGCAACACCGTGTTATCTGTGTGTTATCTGTGTTAACACAGTTTAGACCTTAAACAGCCCATGTGTGCAAACGAGAGTTTAGTTTCTGACAAGGAGGCTAACAAAACACTGGAATGGATGCAAATAAGACATAAATAATTATTACAAGCTGCTGCTTTCAAATGTGCATAAGGACTTTTAAAGGAGCATTGCATCCAACTATAAAGGCAGGAATCTGTCGTCTGTGGCACCAACGTCTCTAGAACCTGCCACTGTATATATTCTGCAGGTTTATTGCTCAGGATCCAAGGATGTGCAGTGTCACGTGTGAAGTTGTTTGGATGAGCAGTTCCTGAATTGAGCTGTGCTGGTAAAAAGTAGTCCATTCTGTGTGGCAGAATACACTGCGGTCCAGTGCCATGGTCTCAACCCGACCCCATACAGCAAACAAATCTAGCTCAAATTATGGCAGGCTGCAGCATAAAGTCTGACCCGTTCCAAACATGCATGTTTTGAATGGACATTGCACTATTTTATGAAATGCATGGTGGAGCAGCAAGGAAATTCTGATCTCTGCATATAGATGCATTGGTGGATATGCAATAAATACAAGCTTTATTTCCACATATTGAATGTGGCCCAGAATGGATCTGAGAAGATCATATTCCATCTACTTTTTCACAATTTACAGGTTCACAGATATATGCCACAGGTGAGTAAAAAGTCGCGAATTGGGCTCCTTGTACCTGCTGATGGAAATATAGCACTTATTCATAGCAACTTCATGTTGCTATGAATAATCTACAATTTTCCCATACCTTTTGAGAAATTGTAGATTATCGCTAACGGTGACCAAAGCCAGAGGAAACTGTTTATAACATCCCTACATTTAGAATTTAAAGCTTCTGCTCTTCTTCTGCACCAACAGATTGGTGCCTTAATTCACATCCTTTCAGTCTTTTTGCTGTTTTTTTGAGGCAAAACCAAGACCTGTGAAGATGTAGACTTGAGGCTTTCAGGGGTTTAGGGATTTTAGAGACCTACTGTTATTAAAGTAATATTTGCTTACAACATCAATAAGCAAATAATATTCAAATTGCCATGTTTTTGTTGGCTTCTGATTGGACTAAAAACCCCCTGAGTCTGAATGTAGACACAATGAAAAACAAAATTCCATGTTGCAACAGCTCGTGTCGAGAAAGTCTGGATCGTATCTAGATTTCTTCTAATCTGAATACAATCTCACACATGTAACGTTAACAAGCATCGGTCTACAAAGAAAGGAGAAAAGAAGTTACGGGTACAACAAAAGAAATGCATACAGATTCACCCTGATGTGTTAAAACCCGTATGTCTAATCTCCCATCTCTGTCTGCTTCTGCTGATTCAAGATTCAAACACTTTATTGTCATATGCACATATTCTTGCTTTACAGCCATCTCGGTTTATGCCATGTAAAAGAATAGCACAGAAAGTATAAAAAACAATCATAAAATAAGGCGCAATAATATTTAAACAGTAAAAAGAATGCAAACACAGTCCAAGTCCAGTAAGAAGAGTTGGCAAGCATTATGTCCAAAAGGTCTGAAAACTAGAAATTGTACATAACTCCATAAAACAATAAAAACCAGCAAAGTCAGGAGGTACGTGTGAAAGCGTCTGCCACGGTGGGCGCCATCTTTGGTCTTGATCCATCTTGATAGGACACATCCTGCCTGCGTTATTATTCCATCAGAGGGAAAACAATAAAAAACCTCTCAGTGGAGTCGTGGAGATTTATGAGGGCGTTGACCTTGCAGTAACCCGGCGTGGAGACAAATCAACAGGTGGTCATCCTTCTTTTTCCCAGCAGCAGAGGCAGGTNGTCTCTGTTGACTGAGGGCTTTGGACAATGGAGGAATGAGGATGTCTAATTGATGCAGACGTATTTCTAACAGCCCCCCCCCATCAAACTCACAGCATGGAGTGACTCATCAGACCTTCGATGGAGTACGTTGGTGTTGGCTCACGGTTGATGGTCTACCCACTACCGCCGTCCACCAAGAATTTCTTCCACCGNCCCCCCCCCCCCTTTTTTCTTTTCATTTAACCAATTAGTTTAGTCCTCTTATCTATTTTCTTCCCCTTTCTCTCTTCACTTCTCTCCCTCTTTTCCTCTCTTTCTATATCATTGCTTTTTATTCCCATTCTATTACTTCCCCTTTCTTTCAAGGTATTTCAACCCTTACACCTTTTGTTACACACCGATAACTCCCACACACACACACCTACCTTTAACAGTAGACTACAGTACGTGCCACCCAGTCGAGACATACACACCATGTAACATATTTATGATTGTCATCAATTTTTTTTGCATCATAAGCCTTTTTTGTTTTCTTTCATGTTATTTCCTCTCTCTCTCTCTCTCTCTNATTTTTTTTGCATCATAAGCCTTTTTTGTTTTCTTTCATGTTATTTCCTCTCTCTCTCTCTCTCTCTCTCTTCTATTCTTCTCTCTTACTAGTGTAACATCACATCTTACCTTATTATTTAACTATTACCCCATCATAATGTGTGTATTTGGTATTTAGCTTACGTAATTATTTAACATCATCTTGTAATTACTTGTTTGTTCATTCATTTGTGGTGTTAATAAAATAATAATTAAAAAAACTCAAACAGCAAGCATAAACACACACACACACACACACACACACTTTGGAGTTGTTGTTTTTTTTATTTGTAATTCTTTAATTTTGCTCTTGCTACCTTATCCTTATTTTATTTCATTTTATTTTATTGTTTATATTTTAAGAAGCACAGTCTGGGAACCTACCAGAAAAAGAATTTCACTGTTGTTATACTTGCATGACTGTGAGTGACAAAACTTTGAAAAACTGAAACTTGACAACTTTAAGAAGAAAAACTCTGTGTTTCAGTTCATCAACACAAACAGGCTCATTCGGATTGCCGGTATTTTGTCGGTATTTTGGTCTCTGTCCCTCTAAATTTGTCGTTTTGTTTGGGATAACTAGCGCGTCAGAAGATGATTGTTCTGTGACCCACATCCAAGTCTGACATAAGCCAACAGGAAGAGATCCCCTTTGTGCGGAGGGATATTCCTGCCCAGCTCAAAGGGGAGGACAACCGGAAGCGGCGGGGGGTTGGTTTGGAGGAAGAGGAGTCAAAGATCAGCCTTTGACCCAAAACATCCACCCGCACACATTTCCCCAAAGTCCGTCCTTGTCAATCATCAGAGTAAATAAATCTGCCATGTGTGGAAGAGGAGTGGAGAAGGAATGTAACAAATACGGAAAACACAATGTATGTCTCCGCCAGGAAAAATAGTCCGAAGGTAAGACGGCTTCGGAGCAAACAACGCCGCAGTCGTGCATAGGTGTTAAAAGGCGAAACGCTGAATTTTAAGGTGTATCACCTGAACGTTTGATTTTGAAAGATTAGGGGATTTGAAAAAAAAAAAATAACAGGAAAATTAAAATAGTTTTATGTGTTGGAAATTGGTTGTCATGGCCNAAAAAAAAAAATAACAGGAAAATTAAAATAGTTTTATGTGTTGGAAATTGGTTGTCATGGCCGCAAACATTTCTCCAAAGTCCGTGCTTGCTCGTCATCAGACTAAATCTCTCACGTCTGGAAGAGAAAAACAACGCAGGTGAAAAGTTTCCTGTTCTCTCCTCATCCTCTCTCTCTCTCCACTTTCACTGTTCATTCACGCGTGAGAGGAAGTCGAGAGTTTCCGTTTGCAGCGCGTGGCGTCCGGATCGGTGCGTGACAGCGGAATCTGAAAGTCTGCCGCGGCGGCATCCGAACAATGTGTTTACTGTGTGACGGAAGCGCGGCGGTGTAATTACCTGTCTACTGTCCGCGTAGCTGCACGGTGACGTACGGCCACGACCCGGCGTCACGGAGAAACGACACAGCACAGCAGCAAGACGGATTCTCTGTCATCCTGCAACTCTCTAAAAGGCCTGATATGCCCTTAAAGGCACCTGAATTGTTTTAAAGGACCATACCGGTCATTTTGCATGTTTGAGCCTAATATATTCAATGTTCATACACGTAACGTTACTGACAATCATTTCCCAAAGCATACTACTGGAACGGTGAATTAAAAATGTTTTTCCTACCTTCCAGACCTCCATTGGTTTCAGTTCATTCTGCTATTAAAATCAACTTGTTGATACTTGAAATGTTCTTAGGATAGGTAATCCATCATCATGAACAAGTGTATTCAGGTTTTTTTTTTAGAAGTTATGTAATTTTAGCTTTTAAGCACAATAAAAAGCGTGGAGTGAATGTATGCCTCCACTGGGGAATATAGTCCCAAAAGAAGACCTGTGTTTATGGAAAAATTTAAAGGACCGTGACTTCATAAGGCTGTGTAACTATTAGCAGGAGAAACATGGATTTTTAAGGTGGGTGTATCACTTGAATATTTGATTTTGAAAGATTAAGAGATTTTGCAAAATATCAGGAAAGCTGAAATACGGTTTTATCCTTTGGGAAATGATTGTCAGTAACCTAACGTATGAAAATTGAATATATTAGGCTCAAACATGCAAAATGGGTGGCATGGTCCTTTAACCCCATGCTGTAGCATGATTTAGTGTGGATAATGGATAATAATGGTCAAATCACTGATTGATTAGAAAGAGAAAGGAAGAAAGGGGGATAAAAAAAGAAGAGTGAAGTTTGGATAATACAGATAATCTTTAACCATAAGCCAAGCACAACATAATTACAACCTCACTATGTTGTGGATTTTTTTTTTTTTTNAGGGTCACGGGGGAGCTGGAGCCTATCCCAGCGGTCATAGGGCAAGAGGTGGGGTTCACAAGACAGTGGACAAACAAAAAGAAAAACACAAAAACAAAATACAAAGCAGAGATGCAATTGTGCACTTTGGCTTTATCATCAATCAAACTTATAAACGTCCATCCAAATCTTCAAACTGAATCTTTACATATACATATCTGTGTGCAGGGCCGTTTCTGACCACTTTGCTGCCCTAGGCCAGACATCCATTGGCGCCCCTTCACTCATTCTCCAAAATACATAGGAGAAAAAAAGACAGTTTTAGTCTTAACTTATAACACACTGCACTCAGTGTTAAATCTTATTGTCAACAACACTTCATTAGGGCTCTACCTTATTGTGTATTATTGTGTATTTTTGTTATAAGGAGGCACTACAGAGTGACTATAGCGTGCCAAAAGTATGTCACCCCTGTATTTTTGTGTAAACTTTACCAAAGTACCA
>VXCM01010050.1:0-14677 GCA_014773175.1 Lucifuga dentata | reverse complement strand
TTTAGTGTTTTCTATATTGTTTTTAATGCCTTATTTTTATTTTGTGTTGATCTGTCTGTTTTGTTGTTTTATTAGTTGCCAAAGCACTTTGTAAACTCTGTTTTTGAAGGTGCTATATAAATAAAGATTATTATTATTATTATTGTTATTATTATTATTATTATTATCATTATTATTATTATTATTAAACTGTATTAACATGTTCACACCACATATACCACATTTTTGGAAAGGTAATGAAGGTTTTAAGCTTATGGGTTTCACTAAATGAGTGAAGAAAGATGTATTAACGCCCGTATACAATGAAGGTGACTAGAATGTTAAAATGAGGTAAGAGTGATTAATGAAATGATATTAGAAGAAGTGTCTGTGATAAAGACAAGAATAATTATTGCATGAAATGTATTAAGTCAATAATCATGAAATATGCAATCCTTTGATATTCTGTGAGTACCTGACCAAGGATGGATGGATGAAGCTGAGTAAGTAATTTGGGCCTTAGAGAACTGCTGACCGTACCACTAAATGTTTGAATAACAGCAAACAGACATAGGTGGAACAATGTGTTGCTGGAAAGTACCCAGATTACTTCACTGCATGAGAGGCAGATTTTGGAAGTTCGGGACTTTCCAAGTAAACAACATCATTGGATGGTTTGAGAGGTGATGTAAACCCAATTGATCCAATGATGAGTAAGAAGTGGAGAGAAGTAACTGTGGCTGGTCCTCCAGCCCTGGTAACATAGGAGCAGAATTAATATGATTGGTTTGTGAAATTGATGTCATACATGGTATAAAAGTTAAAGTTTGAGCAGTTGTAAAGACAGAACTTTTCAGTAGCATGGGGGGGGGCTGCTTGATTGTCCATCTGATAAGGGGATAGAAAACCAACAAGAAAAGACTCAGAATGGACAAGAAAAGCTGATTGAAAAAAATTCTTTTTGATGAAGATTAACAGGAGTTATAAAAGTAAATGAATATAAATTGAAAACATAAAGGAAGTTACACTAATACAAACCAAAAATAAAAGAAACACAGATCTCTTAACTTGTATGAATTCATGACATTTTTCATCTTATAGTTTGCACTGAACTTTTCACAGTATCACCTTTATTAACAATCACCAAATAAAGAAGCCCAAAAGAAATTCTGGAAGAAATGTGCCAAAAATTAATCGATTTCTGATGTGTTTGTCATGACAGTACTTAATTCTGATATCTCCAATAAATTATTAATATTGGTGAAATTAAGAGTATTGGGTTCAAATTAGAATTTCTACAAAAACTGAAGAGAAGCTTTCATCAAATACAAATAAAATTAAATAAAATTAAATAAAAATGAAATAAAAATTTCATCAAATACAACCATATTTTGTTTCGGTGTTGTTGGAAAGATTGATTCCTTCATCTCATCTTTGTGTGCTGTAATTCTTAAAGGTTTAGCACCTCTCCATAAAGAGAATTTCCCCAACAAGTACATGTCTTAAATAGTTTTAATTAAGATGTATACATAATTAAAACTTTAACATGTAAGAAACGTACTGTCTGAGAAGCTGAAATTACATACAAGCATATCATCAAAAATACAACAAATTATTGTGAATAAAAACAGAATAGATGAACATGTAAATGTAAATATGTAATCTTGGCTGGTTACATATTTACAAGGGGGAAAATGAGGTTAGAATACCTGTGAATAAAAACTGATCACAAGCAGAGTCTGGTGACAATAAATGATGAAAAATTATAATCTGTCAGAAGGTTTACAGCTTTACTTCCTACTGCTGCTCTCAACATTTAATTTTTAGCCTGTGATGCTGATTAAATCTTTGACCTCAAACTCTGGAACTGAGTCTTTTCTCCTTGGAGTGGACTGATGTGTGACTTTTCAAACTAATTCTGTGTGTGAATGTTATGCCACATTCTAAACAACTAAATGGCTTTTCTCTTGTGTGGATTCTCATGTGTGTCTTCAGATCTCTGCTATGAGTAAAATTTTTACTGCATTCTGAACAAATAAATGGCTTCTCTCCTGTGTGGATTCTCATGTGTGTCTTCAGATTTCCACTATGAGTAAAAGTTTTACTGCATTCTGAACAACTAAACGGCTTCTCTCCTGTATGGATTCTCATGTGTGTCTTCAGATTTCCATGATCTGTAAAATTTTTACTACATAATGAACAACTAAACGGCTTCTCTCCTGTGTGGATTCTCATGTGTTTCTTGAGAACTCCACTATGACTAAAATTTTTACGACATAATGTACAACTAAACGGCTTTTCTCCTGTGTGGATTCTCATGTGTGTTTTCAAATTTCCATATTCTCTAAAATTTTTACTGCATAATGAACAGTTAAACGGCTTCTCTCCTGTGTGGATTCTCATGTGTGTCTTCAGATGTCCATTGTCTGTAAAATTTTTACTGCATAATGAACAACTAAACGGCTTCTCTCCTGTGTGGATTCTCATGTGTGTCNAAATTTTTACTGCATAATGAACAACTAAACGGCTTCTCTCCTGTGTGGATTCTCATGTGTGTCTTCAGATTTCCATATTCTGTAAAATTTTTACCGCATAATGAACACATAAACGGCTTCTCTCCTGTATGGATTCTCATGTGTGTCTTCAGATTTCCACTATGAGTAAAATTTTTACCACAAACTGAACAACAAAATGCTTTCTTTCCTGTGTGAGACCCTTCACATGCTGGCTGTAAACAGCTACCTGGATCTAAGTTCCTGGATGGTCCTGGTCCTCCACAGTCCTCTACATGAGATCCTGTTTCAGTCTGTTGAGTTGAGCTGCTTGCTAGATTCTCTGCCTCTCTGTTCTCCTCAGTTTGGCTTTGAAGAAGCTGTGAGGACTGAACTTTCTCTTCATCATCTTCAGTTTTCACAGGGACAACAGTGAACATGGTGATATCATCATCCTCCACATTTTGAAGCTGCTCTCCTTCCTGTCTGGTTCCACGTTCCTCCTGTTCCTCTTTAACATGCAGGAGTTCTGGATCCTCCTGGTTCATACTGAGGCTCCACACCTGCTGGATTTCTACAGGAAATACACAAAGACATGACAGCATGACAGAGTTAAACTGTTCATCCTGACAAAAGTTTATCAATAGGCTAAATGTTTGATGGTTGCCAGAGTGTCACCATTAGAAAAAAATTTACCATCAATTTTGACTGTTCTGCAAAGTCTGGTGAATTTTCATTTATCGAAGACAACTTCCAAAGTAATAAATAGACCAAGATTATATTAAAACTTCTTTTTCAAAAACACAAAGAGAGAGACAGATTTTAAAAATTTACATTTATACTGAATTGTGGTCAAAATAAGCATCTAACAGTTTGAAATTTAGAGACGACGATTACACTCAGAAAAATAATCACGAGAATCTTTATTTGGTAGCACCCACCCACACACAAAATATAANGATTACACTCAGAAAAATAATCACGAGAATCTTTATTTGGTAGCACCCACCCACACACAAAATATAATAACAATATGAACAGTTTCCCATCTTTTGATAATAAATATTTAAAATTAGGCTTTTTTTTTTTAAATAAAAATGTCACGGGCCATAAAAAAATATACATAAATGAAATTAAATTTGAGACTTGCAATATGAGATATTAGATTTAATGACTTTTATATTTTAACACATTTAAATGAACAAAAATATTTATCAACTATGAATTTAATTTCTACAGTTCATTTCGAAAAGGCAATTTACAGTGCCATGAAAAAGTATTTACCCAGTCCTGAGTTCTTCTATTTTTACACATTTGACACATTTGATTGCGGATCTTTAAAAAGTTTAATATAAGACAAAAACAGCCTGAGTAAACAAAAAATATCTTCTTTTTTTTTAATGGTCTTTTTATTTATCGAAGGAAAAAACCCACCCACTGTGGCCGTCACCACTGGGACTCATACATAATTCGCCCTCTTTGTAATGGCAGTTAGGGACAGTTAGTCCAGTTGTTGGGACAACCAGCTGTTTTGTCAGTTAGTAATGTGTGGAAATACACGGCTTCAGAAGTGTGCAGCCAAAAGAGAAGCTTTCAGATCTCAGCGACTCCTACATTGGTGACCCTGTTTTGTTTTTAGACGTTTCCAAGATTACTGTTACATCGGAACATGGAAGTAAATGCAGTTTCTCTGAAATTACCAGAGTTTTGGGAGAAGCAAGCTCAGCTTGCTTTGCCCAGACTGAGGCACAATTTGCACTCCACAGAATCACGGACAACAACATGAAGTACTATGACGTGGTTTCTGCTCTCAGCAGGTCGTCAGCTGCTCACAGCCAGAGTCGTCAGTATTCTCGAGGTCCCTCCAATGGAAGACAAACATTTGACTTTGAAAACATACCTGCTGAGACTTTTGGGTTGACTGAATCCAAACGTGCCCGTCAGCTGCTCTCTTTGCCCGGCCTCGGTGACTCCAAGCCCTTGGAGTTGATGGATCACATGTGAACCCTCCTAGGAAATCACAAGCCATGTTTCCTCTTCACTGAACTATTCCTGCAGCAGCAGCCAACGCAAGTGCCAACACTCTTTGGCCAACATGCCCATCAAAGATTCCCGTGCTTTGGCCAGAGAGGCTGACAAATATTTTTCTGCCAGTCAGCAACGCTGTATAGCCATCCTGATGCCCACCCACATCTCGCCTACGCTACCTACAAGCCCCATAGCTGTCACTGTTGTCGTTGTTGCCCAAGGCACAGCGGCCTTGGGTTTGTGCTGTTACCATGTGCAGTATGGCCCCAAAGCTAGGATATGCCACCCACCTTACACCTTCAGCGTGTCGGGAAACGCCAGAGTCATTAGCTAACATGAGGATGGTTAACTTATTATTTATTACTGACACTAACTCTGGACGACGTTTCCTCTGCGACACGGGTGTTCAGGTCAGCATCCTTTCTGTGGCAACCTTGGACATACAGGGTGATGGCCATGGCCCCGCCCTTGAAGCTACCAATGGCAGTTCTATGCATACTTTTGGGAAATGGAGGGTGGCGCTGTGTTTCAGTGGGCAGTGTTTCGTTTGGGATTTCAACAGACACTAAGATGTCCACTCCCCTCCAGGGCTTTTGTAGCCACATAAAAAGCTCTGGCCAATGCGGCCATGCTGGCACACCCAGCACCTAAGGTGCTGATCGCGCTTACCACGGACGCTTCGGATTACGCTGTTGGCACCATTCATGTGCAGTGGGTTAATGGTGCATTGCAGCCACTCGCCTTCTTTAGCCGGCAGCTCAGCTTCACCCTAATGAGTGGAAGTACAGTGCTTTCGATCGTAAACTCCTGGGCCTATACCTCGTTGTACGACACTTTCCCAGTCTGCCTCAACCACAGGTACAACCTCCACAGCCCAATACTGGTCCAAATTTAACCGAACTCCTAATTTCTTCCTCTTATGGCATCCCAAAACTACGTCTTCCCTACTTCGAATCAGGTAGAGAGAATGACTTCCTTCTTTTGAAGATGGCCTTTTACAGTCTACTTAGTAATCAGTCTCACCTTTCTGAATATAAATATCAGATTCTGCTTGAGCGTCTTAAACATCCAAATACTTACCAGCTAGCTCGAGCCTATGTTTATGACAGTCAGCCATATATGTCATCTATGAGAGCTTTGGATGCCAGATATGGACAACCATGTCAAATAATCCAGAGTGAAATTACTCTTATCCTTAATGCTCCAGGTGAGCTCCAACATCTCCACTCCAGAAGAGTGGAGATGTTGATACCTTTGAGGAGTTCTCCCTATCAGTTCAGTCTTTGGTTGGCTTACTTAAGTCCATAGAAGCGAATAATGGAACTGAGATGAAATGTGGTTCACATGTTGACAAATTACTCAGTAAATTACCTTCTACTTACCATGACTCTTTTATTGAGCACTGTTTGCAGAGAGGCATTCTGGGTGATAGAGTGCATCAAACTTACACTCTTGAAGACCTGTCAGTTTGGCTGCAAGCTAAGGCACATGCACAACACTTAGCTCAGAGAGCTGCCCTGAGCTTCACTGACCATGAAAAGAGAGAAGTGGAGAAGAGTAAGCCCAGACAAGCCTCAAAGGAGAATGTCAGGGAGGCCACCATGTATCTGGCTAAGGAGTGTCAACCTAGTTTGGAGACCTGCTTTTCTTCCAAACCAACTTCCAAACCAACAAGATTCCTGCCTTACTGTCGATTCTGCAAAAAAAAAGGAGCATTTTCTCAACAGCTGTCCAGCATTCTCCAAACTTACTCCACCTGAAAGAGATCAATGGATTAAGGAGAATAAACGGTGCTGGAAATGCTGTAGAACTCATTCTCCAGAGACCTGTACCCTCAAGAAGCCCTGTGGAGTCTGTAATAAAATCCACTTGACGATTCTCCATGACACCATTTCATCAACTGAGAGTACATGCGTGATGGTCAGCACACCATCCCCAGCCATCTACCTTGACCGTCCAAACAGATCCCCCCGAGTCATCTTGAAGGTTGTGCCCATTGTACTACATGACAAAGACTGAAGCCTGGAGACATATGCCATTTTGGATGATGGCTCAGAAAGATCTATCATTCTATCTGCAGCTGCCAGACAACTTGGCCTTACAGGAGAACCGGAGATCCTCAACCTTCAAACCATCAGACAGGATGTTCTTCAGGTGAAAGGAACTACCATAACTTTCCATGTGTCCCCAGCAGGGGATCCGTCGGTAAAATACAAAGTACAGAATGCCTTCACTGCTGAGGAGCTGAGTTATGACACTACAACAATGTTATCCTCATCTTAACAGTTTACCTCTGCCTCAGCTTACTAAAGTTCAGCCTCTTGTACTGATAGGGTCTGATCATCCCCATCTGGTCATACCTACTGCACCTGTCCATGCTGGGCCTCCCAGGGGTCCAGCAGGAGTCTGTACAGCCCTAGGATGGGCTATTTAAGGGCCTTCCGGTCTGAACCTGCCCACAACTCAAGGGCAAGAATGCTTCTTCACCATTACCCCTTCCTCATCTATCACAGATGAACTCATAAGGAATGTGGTGAAGTGGCAGTTGGATTCCTTTCCCTCATCATAATGAAAAGGAACTGACCCGATCCAAACATGACCAATACACCCTTCATCTTCTTGACTCCCTCACTGAAAAAATGAATATTGATGGACATCTGCCGCGTCAGCCCAGGTTCCCTCCTTTATACACCATGAAATCCTCAGCACTCCCCCTTCTCTTGAGTACTGAACAATGGCTAAAGAAAGACCCTCATTTAGGAAAGGTGCATTTCGAAAAGGTTCACAAATTTGTTGGTGAAGGTTATGTAATCCTGTCAACCCAACCTGTTCCTGCCAACAGTAGGCTGTTGTCGTTGGCCCCAGAGTTGGATCAAGCCCTTGGTGTCATCAGGGTTGAGGGACAACTCAGACCTGAGGCACTGCACCCACCCAAATATTATCCATCCTAATCTTCTGGATTCTAGTCATCACATCACCAGATTGCTTATGCAGGACTACGATGAGCGACTCTTGAACTCCAAACCCTTAGGATACGTCTCTTCCGACGTTGGAGATCTGGACCCCGTCACCCCAAATCTGCTCTTGATGGGGGCGGCGAGACACATCACTCCCCCAGGCTGTATTTGCTAGCAGTGAGCTAACTGGGAAGAGGCGCTGGCGTCACAGCCAAATCCTGGCTGATAATTTCTGGACCAACTTCATCAGGTACCATCTTCTGGATCTGCAGCCCAGGTCTAAATGGACTAAAACTGAAAACTTGAAGTGTGGACAGGTGGTCTTAATTGTTGATCTCCAACTTACTCACTCCCTGTGACCTCTTGGCAAAGTCAAGCAGACCAACCCTGGAACCGATGGTTGCAGAAATACAAGTGGGAAATCAAACCTATGTACATCCAGTTGCTCACCTTGTACCCCTACCAGAACTAGAAGAGGACACCTAGTGTGGATTCTGGGATGCAAAACAACTGTTTTGGGAGCAGCTGTCAGAAATCCCCACACACAGGTCACCTAACCACCATACAGGTTGGGGAGGGAGTGAGCACCATTGTGTGAAGAAGGAGCTGATCAGAGCACGTGTCAGCGCTTACACTGATTAGGAAGTTATAAAGGCTGTCTCTCCCTTTGTTCTCTCTTTTGGATTCTCTGCTGTGTCGTGTGCGTCCTGTAAGTTTACTTATCATTCTTTGTTAATTTGGTCCTTTACATTATGTTAAAATGTATTATTTTTGTTGTAAACTAATGTGTTCTTTTCTGCAGAGCTTTAAACCACCACAGACACAGAAAGATACAAGCAAACAGGAAGATTATCCTGAAGCAAGAATATTCAAAGAAAACTGAGAAATAAAAGCTCTGCATCACACCTTGGAGTCTCCCCTCATCTGTCTATGGGTTCTCAAACTTACTTCTGCTTACCCACCAGATTTAGAATGTTACAGTTAGTCTTACGTCAGTTAGGGACAGTTAGTCCGGTTGTTGGGACAACCAGCTGTTTTTTCAGTTAGTATAGTGTGGAAATAAATGGCTTCAGAAGTGTGCAGCCAAAAGAGAAGCTGTCAGATCTTGTTAATCTCAGCGACTCCTACACTACCACCTATATCCAGGGTATCTGTAGGTTCAGGCATGTTAAATTTAAGACTTTTTAAAGCTTCTTTGAATGGAATTTAAGACCAACTTCACATGGCAAAAAGTATATGATGGCACCAATTACTTTAGATCTAGGGACATTATTAAGTTTTAAATTATTGATTTATATTTTTTTATTTTACACATTTGTCCAAATATGTTTACTGGCTCATAAAGGGGCGACTGAAAGGCAAGCAACTAAAAACAACTTAAAACAAAGAATATAAAATCTGATAGCTGTGGTGACTGTACTGCAGGCAGAACAGACAGTCTGCAGACATTTCACACAAAGATTCATGTAAAGTTTGACTCAAACATTACAAAGTAGTAACACCTCCTGCAAACTGAACATGGACTCTATCTGCTCTCATCACACTCAAAGCAACAATCTGAGCTCCGTGTATCATATAACATACTACAATCAACATTTTCACATGGGCTATGTCTGCTCTCATCACACTCACAGCAACAATCTGAGCTCAGTGCTTCATATAACATACTATAATCAACATTTTAACATGGACTGTTGCTGCTCTCATCACGCTCACAGCAACAATCTGAGCTCCATGCTTCATATAACATACTATAATCAACATTTTAACATGGACTCTATCTGCTCTCATCACACTCATAGCAACAGTCTGAGCTCCGTGCTTCATATAACATACTATAATCAACATTTTAACATGGACTCTATCTGCTCTCATCATGCTCATAGCAACAGTCTGAGCTCCGTGCTTCATATAACATATTATAATCAACATTTTAACGTGGACTCAATCTGCTCTCATCACACTCACAGCAACAATCTGAGCTCCGTGCTTCACTGGAGTATAATTTTATCAGGGACGTAAGTATTTTTGGTTTTGTGAGAAGCTCTGCCATCAAGGTTACAGTCTGAGTGATAGTTAAATTAAATATCTAGACAATCAAACACCCCCTCCCCCGAACACACACATACCATTTCTATGTCACAGTATGGCTAATGTGTACAAAATCACAGGTAAATAATTGATGCATGTAACTGCATACCAACCTGATGTGCAATGTTGTGACTCTGATACTTTAAAATAATATTCTTTTAAATGTTTTACAACCCATTTTTTTAGTTCTAAAATAAAACGTGCTCTTAAGATCAGTTTAAACAAAACTGTGCATATTGGTGAGTGTAATATGTCATTATGATATGATTTCACAGAAAGACTGTGACTGTGATTTAAAAGCAAAATGCATAACGAATTGAAAACTCTTTAAGGATCCGTGAACTCCCTGCTGTCTTCTTTGTGCATCAGCCGGTGACAGGTAAATTCCTGTTACTCCACCTGCTGTCCATTAGCATCAAGGCCAAAGCGATACCTAACTTTTGTTATGGCCTGATGACCTTTCAGAATATGGGCATATGGTTATACACAGCAACAATTAAATTAAATTTTCTCCTAAAACAAATCGAAATTACATTTCTGCTGTGATTTTTTTTAAAGTTTTTTAAAAAAGAAGTTGATTTTTTTTTTTTTGTAACACCACCCAACAAAAAAAAATACTACCTTATGAAATCAAATTTAAGACCTTTTTAATGTAATTTAAGGCCTTAATTTTGGCAGAATCAATTAAGACCATTTAACACTTTTAAGACCCCGTGGATACCCTGTATATCACCCATGTGTAAAAATTAATTGCCCCTTCAGTTACTGAATCAAACATTAACTAATTAGACAAAAACCACTGCTAACCAAGAGGAACATAAAGACTTGTCTAACACTTACAAAATACACCTTGATGACACTCAGACCTTTTGGATCATGTTCTGTGGACTGATGAGTCAAAAGTTGAACTTTTTTGGAAAAACAGGCCACATTACATCTGGCATAACAGCATTCCACCATTAAGAACATCACACAATCAAACATGGTGGTGGTACTGTGATGGTGGAGGCTTGCTTTGCTGCTTTGGGCCAGGACGACTTGCCGTAATTAACAGAACCATGAATTCTGCTCTCTACCACAAAATCCTGAAGGAGAATATCTGGTCATTACTGCATCATCCAAAACTCAAGCACAGCTGAGTTATGCAGCAATTTAACGATGCAACAAAATGAAGGTTTTGGAGAGGCCTAGTCAAAGTCCTGACTTGAACGCCATTGAGAGGCTGTGGCCAAAACTTAAACAGGCTGTTCAAACAGGCTGTTCATGCTCAAAGACCCTCCAATGTGGCTGAATTAAATCAATTCTGCAAAGACGCGTAGATCAAAATTGCTCCACAGTGACACTAAAGACTTTATCTCCAGTTATCAGAAGCGCTGGATCGCAGTTGTTGCTACTAAAATTGATACAAAAAGTTATTAAGATAAGAAGACAAATACTTTTTCACAAGGTGATATAGGTGCTGAAGAGCTTTTTTTCTTCAATAAATGGAATAATCATTTAAAACTGTATTTTATGTTGTGCTGAGGCTGTCTTTATCTTACATTAAATTAAGTTTGACAATCTGACATAATTAAGCATGACAAATATGCAATAATAGAAGGAATGAGGAGGAGCAAATACTTTTTGTTCCTGGAATGAGTGTGAGAAGAAACTTGATTACTTCTTATTCAACATGTTACTACATACTTGCAATACATGTGCCAAGCAATGTGTACATGTTATTGCAGTTTCATTTATAATTTTTCTGCTTGCTGTGGTATTAAATTTCAAATCCATCATGATCACACACAGCATATCTGTGAGATGCTGCTGCATCCTCTTGCTGCTGAGCCCCAAACTGTTGATGACAGAAATTAGATGAAGTGTTCTACCCATAACATCTATGGCTGTACTGTATATGATTAAAGGGTTCACCTAAACGTACTCTGATGCCTAAAAGCCCTGATATTTCCATAATGTAAACAGAAAGCAAGCGCATACAACATCCCTCATTTCTACTGGCATCATAGTCTATCTGACCATAAAGTCAGTCCAGGAAACTTTTATCCATTCCAGAATATTAAACAGCAACATACTGGCATATATGAAGAAATTATGTTTAAACCTGACTGAAGTTCCTTGATCTCCTTCAATCATCCTCACTGTCCTCACTCTGAGCTTCTCAAGAGTCAGAAGTCTTGTCATTACTAGATGAATACCTGGATATGTGTTCCTGGCTGGTTCTGGTCCTCCACAGTCCTCTCCATCAGATTCTCTGTTAATCTGTTCAGTGGAGCTGCTGCTTCGAGGCTCTGACTCTCTTCTCTCTTCAGTTTGGTTTTGAAGCTGTGAGGACTGAACTTTCTCTTCATCTTCTTCACTTTTCACAGGGACAAGAGTGAATGTGAACTTGGTGATATCAGCCTCCTCCAGATCATGAAGCTGCTCTCCTTCCTGACTGATCAGGAGTTCCTCCTCTTCCTCCTTTTTAATGTGTGAGGGCTCAGGATCCTCCTGGCCCAGACTGGACCTCCTCTCTTGCTGCACCAACAGCTGCTGGATGTCTGCAGAGAATACAGAAACACACATTATGGAAAGTGTGATCTTATTTGCACCCAAACATGTAAGGGTGAGAAATGGTATCATGGTTATGGTATTTTGGTTCCTGTGCTATAATTTGTGCACTAAAGGGTGTGTGTGTGTGTGTGTGTGTGTGTGTGTGTGTGTGTGTTTGTGTGTGTGTGTGTAATGGTCCACATCCAATCACACATCAGGTTAAATGCAACATATGGCTTCTGAAGCATCTCCATGGTGACATGGAGATGCTTCAGAAGCAGAGAAACATTCCAATAATCATCTACGAATCTTCAGCTGAGATCACATTTAGTATCCAATAAAAGAAAACTATTTGACAAAATGAGAAATTTGAAAGTGTGTAACCATATTTTACACACTTTTATTTTGCTATTAAATACTCAATCAGCATTGGAGAGACACAATCTGTTAAACCAGGTCAGAAACAAGATCGTGACAAAAACAAAAACAAAAAAGGCCACGTTAGTCTGTGTAGACTAGGAATTACCTTGTTGTTGAAATGAAGGTAAGAAGAAACTTCAATATTTCTTGTTCAACATGTTACTACATACATGTAATACATGTGATGAACAATGTGTACATGTTATTGCAGTTTCATTTATAATTTTTACTGTTTGCTGTGGTATTAAATTTCAAATCCATCGTGATCACACAGTATATTTGTGAGATGCTGCGTCCTCCTGCTGCTGACCCCAAACTGTTGATGACACAAATATGATGAAGTGTTCCACCCATAACATCTGTGGCTGTGTATGATGAAAGGGTTCACCTAAATGTTCTCTGATGCCTAAAAGCCCTGGGCCTCATGTATAAAAGACTGTGCAGCTTTCATATTGAAACATGGCATACTCACAAAATTTGAAAAGTACGTACGCACAGAAATTACCACATGTATAAAACTGTGCACACACCAGGTCCTGTGCACCTTTCCTTTATACATCCCACTCAACGTGAAATTGAGCACACATGCACGAGCCACTTTTCCCGCCTTGGCTCCTCCCATAAATGACTATGCAAATGACTATAAATACACCACTCCTGTCCAAATGGCCNCGCCTTGGCTCCTCCCATAAATGACTATGCAAATGACTATAAATACACCACTCCTGTCCAAATGGCCAATCCTGCTGTAAAACACACAAAAAAGAATTTAAACTTCACTGAGTGTGAGATGGAGATGCTTATCACTGAGGTGGAGCCAGAAAAAAATGTATTATTTGGTGGTTTGTCCTCCGGAATCAGTTACAGACACAAATTACAGGAGTGGCAGAGTGTCACCATGCAGCAATGCAGCNGTCCTCCGGAATCAGTTACAGACACAAATTACAGGAGTGGCAGAGTGTCACCATGCAGCAATGCAGCTGGATCAGAGATAAGAGTGCATTTGCCCGATGCTATGTCTTCTTCCCAGGGACATGGATCTGTGCGCCTCGCCTCTTGTGCGTCATGGATATCTGTACGCCTCAGCGACAGCGACTGTACAGTCTGTGACGTGTGTTAACATCTCCATGTCACATGAACAGAGAAAACTGTCCAGTTTACTGGTGATCTTGGTTTTGGCACAATAAGGTGTGTCATCTGTGGAAAATCAGTTTCACTAGGTTTTCATTGCCTCAGTAAGCCAGAGGCTGAAACGATCCGGAGGCGACAAACCATCACAGCTACATTAAGGTTATTATTATAGTTAACAAAAACTAAAGCTAAAACTAAAACCGGCCCACCTATCAACTCTCAATGAGCCCAACGCCGTGTTAACCCATCGTTGTCAAGGAGATGATGGGACGCTGAATGTGATGACCAAACCAAAGAGCAGACACACATAGTGGAGCAGTGTGTGTGAGAATGCATCCCGAAGCCAGTCGGACATTTGTAGTGCAGATTAACATGGAGAAAGGGGAGAATTTTGACTCATTGCATCAGACCAATGTGTTGCAGATAATAAACCTACAAATAAAAAAGTAATGCAAAGAGTGTGACTAAATCAGAGTAAAAGTATATTTTGTCTTCATAAATATAGCCTACTCAAGTATGATTTAAAAGTATCCACAACAACACTACTCAGTAAAGTTCAATTTTATGAAAATGAATTACTAAGTAAATGTAACAAAATAAATGTAACGTGTTACTACACACCTCTGCAACTGACAGAGCCAGACAGAATTTGCAGACAGCCCACACATTCTCATGTCATGTCCATTTTTATACATCTCGCGTGTGCATGAAAACCAGCGCAACACAACCTTTAAGTGCGTGCGCACTGTTTATACATGAGGCCCCTGATGCTTCCAGAATGTAATCAGAAAGCGAGCACATGCAGCATCCCTCATTTCTACTGGAATCATAGTCTGTTACCAAAACTAAGTGCCAAGTTTTTTTTTTTCCAACTTGGCACTTAGTCTTGGTAAGTTTAGGAGGCAAATACTTTTTCACACAGGCCTAGTTGGTATTACATAACCTTTTTGCTATAATAAATACTATTATCATTTAAAACTTGTAATGCAGCCTCAAGGGGGCACAAGCCAGTGTCCACCTTGTGCCGGTCCCAAGCCCGAATAA
>VXCM01010048.1:0-20372 GCA_014773175.1 Lucifuga dentata | reverse complement strand
TAGTGCAGTGTGTACAGGTACTAAAGTGTGATACTGCTGTGTGTACAGGTACTAACAGGTCGTAGTACTGTGCCAGGCCGCAGCAGGCGCGGTGGCGGCTGTAGAAGCGGTTCTCCAGGTCAATTCTTGTCTCGCCAATGAAATCATCAGATCCCACCAGGTCGTGGTCCATCACCATGACGATCAACTCCGTCTCCATGGGGAAGGACACCGTTAGCTCAAACACCCTGAGAGACAGACAGGCAGACAGACAGGTTGTCAAGTACTAACTCTATGAATATGGAGAGACTGTTGTTTTGATCTACAGACAGACAGANGACAGGTTGTCAAGTACTAACTCTATGAATATGGAGAGACTGTTGTTTTGATCTACAGACAGACAGACAGAGACAGACAGGCAGACAGACAGACAGACAGACAGACAGACAGAGACAGACAGGCAGACAGACAGACAGACAGAGACAGACAGGCAGACAGACAGACAGACAGACAGACAGGCAGACAGGCAGACAGACAGACAGGGACTGACTCTCCAAACACGGGGTTTAGCTGTTTGGGGATGTAGTGCTCCTTGGTGTCCAGACGCTGCTGTCCGACTTGGACCACCAGGTAGGGGTCGGCTTTTCCGTTGGGGTCGGTGGGAGCCAGCATGGTCGCCTGCAGGACATGACACAGCGTTTACATTTAAACCGGTGACATCATTAAACACGTCACGCTGTGAACTGCTACACCACATGATGAGGACATAATAACACCAAACTCTGAATGATCTTTGTATCTTTGACCTTATCGGTCATGTGATGCTAAAGGCTCATCTTCTGGCGATAACATGTAAATCAGAGAGCTTTTAGGTGACTGGTATGAGTATTTTTTTTTATTTTTGGTGGATCTAGCAATTTCTCCCTGCTTCCAGTGTTTGTGTAAGCTAGGCTAATAGTTTCTCCCTGCTTCCCATCCTTGTGCTAAGCTTGTCTGGGAGTTTCCACCTTGTGTTCTTTTGTAATTGTTCGTTTCTTCATCTACCACTAGGTGGTGCTGTGACTTAAGGCATGATTAAAAAAAAAAAGGAAGCAGGAAGTGATGTGGTTCATGATTACCATTGCGATATGCTGTGAAGAAGTTAGCTTGCCTTGCTGTTATTAAAAAAAGCAAAAACCTGTAATCTGTTACTTGATTCTGCCTTATTTCACTACAAACACTACACACCTGCTTCCTGCTTTGTGCTAATCTTTGTGCTAAGCTATGCTAGCAGTTTCCACCTGCTTCCTGCTTTGTGCTAATCTTTGTGCTAAGCCATGCTAGCAGTTTCCACCTGCTTCCTGCTTTGTGCTAATCTTTGTGCTAAGCTATGCTAGCAGTTTCCACCTGCTTCCAGTTTTTGTGCTAATCTTTGTGCTAAGCTATGCTAGCAGTTTCCACCTGCTTCCTGCTTTGTGCTAAGCTAGGCCTAACAGGTTTTTGATCTCTGAGGTGAAAATGAATCCATCTTCTTATCTGAATAAGAAGTTTTACAGAAATGTCTGGATGTTGCTTTAACCAACTGAAAGCGAACAGTAAAGATTTAAAGTAAATCTGATGGCGAGTTTACAGCAGAAACAGAGAGGGGTGACGTCACCTTCACCACGTAGACTCGGATCAAGACTTTGATGGGAGAGTTTTTAGGAAGGCCGTTGGTGATCTGACACTTGTTGTCTTTGTCTTCTGGATCAATGGGATAAATCAGGAAGCAGCCCTGCAGGCAGACAGACAGTCAGACAGACAGACAGACAGTCAGACATTCAGACATTCAGTCAGACAGACAGACAGACAGTCAGACATTCAGACATTCAGTCAGTCAGACAGACAGACAGACAGACAGACAGTCAGACATTCAGTCAGTCAGACAGACAGACAGACAGACAGTCAGACATTCAGTCAGTCAGACAGACAGACAGACAGACAGTCAGACAGGCAGACAGACAGGCAGTCAAACAGACAGGCAGACAGACAGGCAGACAGACAGACAGGCAGGACAGACAGACAGTCAGACAGACAGGCAGACAGACAGGCAGTCAGACAGACAGGCAGTCAGACAGACAGGCAGACAGGCAGGCAGACAGACAGTCAGACAGACAGGCAGACAGAGACAGGCAGTCAGACAGACAGACAGACAGACAGGCAGACAGAGACAGGCAGTCAGACAGACAGACAGACAGACAGACCTTGTATTTTCCCATCAGCCTGTCTTCTTCGTCATCCTCATCTTCATCTCCAGCTTTGCCTTTATACAGCGGGAAAATCTTCAGCCAATCCTGGAACAGACTGAACTCTGACTCTAGATCACCTCCATACAACTACACACACACACACACACACACACACACACACACACACTGTCAGACTCGTGCTCCTTGTGGCTCGGTTTCAGTTTAAACGGCTTCGTTTGTCATGACGCCACGCTTACGTTTCATTTACATTTTTTCACTTACAATTATTTTTATTGAAAAACATTTGGCTGTGGACAGTGACCTCTGACCTTCAGTGTGGCAATCTTCTTGCGCTTAGGAGGTTCGATCTCCACTACGACCTCGTCGTCATCCTCCTCTTCCTCATCTTCAATATTGGCCAAAGTCAGATTCCCTCCGTCTGAAAAACAAAAACACAACTTTATTAACATATATGATCAGCCATTCTGTGCTGTCCTGTACATACTATATATAATAATAATATATATAATAAATAATAATTAGCTTCACCTTTTTTTATATGTTTTATACTGTTTTCCTGTGATTGTTTGATATAAAGTGTTCTGTGTATTTACAGACCTGAGTGTGTATAAACTCTGAGTGTACCTGGTGTCGGCCTGCAGGTGGCGCTGCAGCAGCATGATAAACGTCTGAGTCTGACTGTAAATTTACACAGTTCATCCTTCTATAAAGTCCTGATATTCCAACAAAGGATTTAGAAATTCTACTAAAACACACGTTATGTTCCTGCCAACCATTTTCCAAAACATGCTACTGGAGCGATCAATATTAGAATTGTTTTTCCTACCTTCCAGACTTCCATTGGTTTGAAGTCATTCCAGTACGGTGTAAAAATCAACTCACAGAGGCTTAAAATGTGTAAATAATCCGTCACAGTGAACACGACGTCTACTAGATTTTCTCTGCCAGGAAAAGTCGGCATTTAGAGATTAAAGATGGCCGTTTCGTACCTGTTAGCAGGTGAAACATTGAATTTTAAGGTGACTGTATCACCTGAACATTGCTGGGCATAAAAAATGCAAAATTACAGGGATGGTCCTTTAAAGTTGTGTTGTACAACTCAGGAAGTTGCTCTTTGTAGGTTATGAGCTTCTTCTCGTTGTTGTGTTGCTTCTGCTTATAAATATTTTCTCATTGGTGTCATGTTGGAAAGGTCACCGGCAAAGGGGTCAAAGTTGAATGTGGCTGAACTTTGAGTGCAGCAGAAGAGGGGAGAATCTGAGCGGTGTGCGGCACCGCTCAGCGCTTACCATGAGGAATCAGCCTCAGACAGACGTGACTTTCTTACCTGCCTCAGCTTGCTCCTCCTTCTGCGCCTCCTCAGCAGCCTGGACAATAAATAACACATACAACCTTAAATCCTGTTACATGTTACACGTAAAGTCTGAGTTAGAACACGCGATGACCTGTCGCTCCAGCTCCTCCATGGAAGTGTGGTATTTAGACCACCAGTCCAGCTCCTCCACCTCCAGCGGCTCCTCCTCCAGCTCCTTTCCAAGCCCAGTGAGTTTCTTCAGCGGAGCCTGAGGGGGAGGGGAGGGGCAAGAGGCGGGGTTTATACATCTCAATCATAACTCGGGCTGATATGGATGAACGGCGTTTTCTTTCTGTCAGAACATTTCATCAAAACCTGATGTTAGAAAAGAGAAAGAAACACACATTTATCAGGTTCAGCGGGTTGAAGGGAATCTTTGACTGTTTTATGGACAAACTCTGCAGACCCAAACTTTTCACCGCATTCAGGCTGCTGCTGACCTTCAACGTGCTCTTCCTCTCTGAGAGAGAGAGAGAGAGAGAGACACAGAGAGAGAGAGAGAGGGGCAGACTGTGTATATTAATATTTTACCAGCCCCTCCCACTGTGGAAACTATGGTAACCACATGAGCTGTCAGTCATGTTGTGGGTGTTACTTTTTGGTTTAGGCTCCTCCTCTTCCTCCTCTAGCTCCTCCCCCATGTTGGGTGGGGCGTACGCCATCAGGCTCTGAACGACGTGTGTCCCAATCAGCACCAGGCGACCAAACGCCCGATGATCCACCACAAACACCGTCAGAGGGGGGTGGAGGTACGCCTGCTCCGGCAGCTCCTGATGTCCAGGAAGAAAGGAATTAATTGATCACGTGACATTAGGAACCAATCAGCTGGCTAATCACAGTAACCAGTAACAGTCACGGTAACCGACCAGGTCCATGTAGCCGACCATCTCTTTGAAGTTTGGATGCGTCTGGTAGCTTTCGATCTCCTCAGACTCCAGCTGCCGTCCTGCACACTCCAGCCGCACCAACGGGCGCTCCACCTCAAACAGCTGCACCCGCTTCATGTCCCGCATGCCCCAGAACAACGCCTGGTACACACACACACACACACACACACACACACACACACACACACNCGTGTGTGTGTGTGTGTGTGTGTGTGTGTGTGCGTATGACCTCTGACCTCTATCCTGAATGTCTTCAGAACCGGTCGGACGCCCTCTGGGATGATGAAGTATCTCTCGTCAGGAAGGAAGGACAGCTCCTGTGGGTCCACACTGCTGGGGAGACAGGGCTGAGAGACAGACAGGTACACAGAGAGAGAGAGAGAGAGACAGGTACACAGACAGACAGACATAGAGGAACATCGTGAGAATTAGAAACAAGGCAAACGGACTGACTGGTGATTATTGGGAATTGATCGTCCCGTCAGGTGTCACCTCTCCAAAGCCTGAGTAGTCCAGCTCGATCAGCTCGAAGGCAGCCAATAGCTCGCCAGCTGCCGCCTTCCCCCTGCTGATGTCAAAGAAACGGAGGCNGCTCGAAGGCAGCCAATAGCTCGCCAGCTGCCGCCTTCCCCCTGCTGATGTCAAAGAAACGGAGGCGGGGCTTCCTGTAGCGCTCCTCCACCAGTTTAAACTCTGGTTCTGCATATGCCCGACCCAGGAAGTCCGGACTGCCCTGTGCGCACACACACACACACACACACACACATGCACGCATGCACATACACACACACGTGCAGGCACGCACACACATTATTAAAGTAATAATCAGTAATATTTAACTGGTAATCAGGCTGCACATAAGCGGTATGCAGATATGCACGTATGGTCTCTGATACATGCTGATTTGCATAACAGAGAGAGAGACACACACATTAATGTGAGCGTAAAGCAGAGACACCTGCTGCAGGTAGAAAACAACTTCCTGCTGCTACCTGAAGCACAAACAGCACATCCTCAAAACATGTTGTTATGCATCAGGAAGAGACACCGTGAGAGAACACGTACACTCATAGACAAGCTTGTGTGTGTGTGTGTGTGTGTGTGTGTGTGTGTGTGTGTGTGCATGCGAGTGTGTGCGGTACGTGTGTGTGGGCGTGCATGTACATGTGTGTGCATGCGTGTATGTATGTGTGCGTGCGTGTACGTGTGTGTGTGTGTGTGTGTACATGTGTGTGTGTGTGCTGTAAAATTAAACATATTTACATTGNACGTGTGTGTGTGTGTGTGTGTACATGTGTGTGTGTGTGCTGTAAAATTAAACATATTTACATTGATCAAAAAATTCCCTTTGTAAAGTTGAAGTTTGACACTTTGACGTCTGCATGGAGACACTTTGCTGAAAACAGGGAGACTTCTGACAGCCAATCAGATTCAACTTGTCATAGCTGGTGACATGATGCATTAATTTAAGGTGTGATTACCATGGCATCATAGTCGTAGATGCTAATGATGATAAGGGGCGGGTCTTGTTGAAGCTCCTCCCTTGTTCCTTCCAGTAGAACTCTGTCAAAGAGCAAACACTCACACCAGGCAGGAGAGAGAGTATCCACCACCGTCTGCACACGCACACACACACACACANACACACACACACACACACACACACACACACACACACACACACACACATAATACTGCTTAAACTGGCAAAAACATCAAATTTTACTATGTACAAAACACAAAATATGCATCAGAATATGGACAAATGATATTCACACACACACACACACACACACACACACACACACAGTACGTACCCTTGTGACCTGGCACTGAGTAACAAAGAGAACTTTGGCAAAGGGATCTGATAGGCCATCATCATCAGCAGCTATTAGGCCACGCCCCTGGTAGAGGTGACATCGCAGCTGGAAGTACCTGCTGTCTGCAGACACACACATACACACACACACACACACAGAAAGAAAGGCAGACAGGTTGACAGGTAGACAGACAGGTAGATAGGTAGATAGACAGGTAGGCAGACAGACAGGCAGGTAGATAGACAGACAGACGCCACATTTCCAGATGAACCCTAATAGCTGGTTGGCAGACGGTTCCTTGTTGCTAGGTTACAGCTGGATGTCCTGATGTCCTGAGGCTGACTCACCCTGGCAGGACAGACTGACAGGAATCTTCCTCCGTCCGTCCAGCTTCCTCACCGGACCCTCCTCCTCCTCCTCCTGGTAGACGGGCAGGAAGTCGTCTGGCAGGCAGGTGATGGCCTCCTTGCTGTACTTGGAGAGGCCCAGCCACAGGTAGACCTCCAGCTTCGCAAAGATTTCACCTGCTGGGCCTCCTGGAGACTGACGAAGACAAAGTTACTCCGAGTCCATCCCCTCTGTCCCCGATGGACTCAAATCAGTCTGAACATGAACACAGGTGTATTACCTTCATGTAGAGGGTGCTGACTTTGCCGCAGTCCTGCCCCCTCTGCTCCTCCACCAATGAGAAAAGAATGGAGTAGGCGGGGATCCTGATATAAGCCAATCGCTTGTTTCCATGTAGTAACCATAGAAACACATCTGGGATGGTGCTCTGGGGCTGGAGGAGGTGATGGTCGGACATCAGACACACGTATAGATTAACTGTCTTCACCTTTATGCTACAGCTGCCAGTCAACCCATATAATTACCCTTAGTGTTAGTGACACGTGACCTCTGACCTTTGAACTCCTGCTGCTGACCTGCCTGTAGGGGTCTAAGCCCTTTCATGAAGGCAAACCAACCTAACCTTGACCTTTCTTTGATCTCTTTTGTATGTCCTCTCTGTGTATTCTGACCTTTTATGGTGACCTCTGGCTAACCTCTGACCTCTTTAGCCAGTAGGCGGAGTTTCTTCAGGATTTTCCTGCTGTCAGTGAGTTGCTGTTTGGCTGTTCGCCTGGTGATCCTCCTCTTTGCTCTGACTGCCTGTCTTGCCAGCAGGACCTGGAGACAGAGAGAGACAGACAGAGAGACAGAGAGAGAGAGAGAGAGAGAGAGAGAGAGAGAGAGAGAGAGAGAGACAGAGAGAGAGACAGAGAGACAGAGAGAGACAGAGAGACAGGCAGACAGATGTTAGCATTTTAATGGCTCTAACAGAAGACAACAGAGACAGTAGAGACTCACTAAATTCTTCTTGATGAACTCCTTCCTGCACCTGTCCAGGTTGTTGGGACGAGACTGAGACTTCCTGTCTGTCAGAACATTGAATTGCCTGCAGACAGACAGGTAGATGGGTGGAAAGGACAGTGACGGTGAACTTGATTTAACGACCTCTGGCGTCCCCTCGAGACAAACGTAGCATTTACATCTCACCATTAAGGCTCTAAAGGCCAAATTAGACTTTGTGTCCACATAACGAGTCACGAGTGTCTGCACGGGTCCACGACACGTAACGTCCAAACGCCTTTACATGGCGCTAAAGCAACATGATATACTTAAATTAAAAATCATGGACGCCATCAGCCAATCAGCAGCATCATGATGCAAATCAATCATTTCTAAAGGTCAAAAACATGTTTATCAAAAGAGGAGACTGACTTGCAGGAGGCGACCAGCTCCAGCAGCACCTCCGCCAGACGCTCCTTCACCTTACTCCTCAGCCTTCTCAGGAGATGCTCCACCTCATCCAGACCCAACTCCTACAGGAGGAGAGGAGAGGAAACAAGGAGAGGAGAGGAGGAGAGGAGAGGAGAGGAGAGGAGAGGAGAGGAGAGGAAATGAGGAAAGGAGAGGAGGATTTGTTTGTGAACACAGTGTGAAACCTGAACTGGACATTAAAGTTTATTATTAAACTGATATAAAATAACAAGAAATGAATCTACAGCTATGCACGTACTGTCTGGTACAAGGGTTGATTGATAAGTAGTGAGCCTATTGTAGAAAGCTCAAAATCAGAGGCTTTTCAATTCTAGCGTTGGAGGGATTTTATCCAGAAAATCCTCCACAGCTGTTATGACGTCATCATCTGAGCCAAACAGCTTCCAGACAAAGCTTTTCATGTTTGTGAAAAGGTGAAAGTTTGAAAGGGACAAATCAGGTGTGTCAAAGCTGTAATCATGGATAGCAGCCAGCAGGTCCAGAATCTCTGCATGCTGGTCTTTTGGCATTACATATATTAATGTATGTTATAGGGTATATTTTCATTAATGTGTGTAAAAAAAATCAAAGAGAATTTGTAGAAACACACAAAACACTTTCATTATCAAGAAACAGGACGCTGGTCAGGCTCACGACTTATCAATCAAGGGTCCTCCTCCATCAGCCGTGCAGGTCGCCTCACCAGCCGGTCGGCCATCTTGCTGAGCCAGTTAGCCTGATAGAGACGAAAGCTGTGGTCNATCAAGGGTCCTCCTCCATCAGCCGTGCAGGTCGCCTCACCAGCCGGTCGGTCATCTTGCTGAGCCAGTTAGCCTGATAGAGACGAAAGCTGTGGTCTTCAAACTGAGTCCAGACAGACAGACAGGGTTTCTGTCTGTCTGATGGCGGCTGGAGAGGAATACACCTGAATGACCTGAGAGACAGACAGGCAGGCAGACAGACAGGCAGGCAGGAAGACAGACAGACAGACAGGCAGGCAGACAGACAGACAGACAGACAGACAGACAGGCAGACAGGAAGACAGACAGACAGGCAGGCAGACAGAGGATGATTAAAAGCAGTTAAGGTGACCCTTGAAAAGAGTTACGAGTGTTACAGAGTAGATAGTTACCTGTCGTGCAGCAGTTACCTGTCGTGCAGCGGTTACCTGTCATACAGCAGTTACCTGTCGTACAGCAGTTACCTGTCGTGCAGCAGTTACCTGTCGTGCAGCAGTTACCTGTCGTGTAGTAGTTACCTGTCGTGCAGCAGTTACTGTCGTGTAGTAGTTACCTGTCGTGCAGCAGTTACTGTCGTGCAGCAGTTACCTGTCGTGCAGCAGTTACCTGTCGTGTAGTAGTTACCTGTCGTGCAGCAGTTACCTGTTATACAGCAGTTACCTGTCGTGTAGCAGTTTCCTGTCGTGCAGCAGTTACCTGTCGTACAGCAGTTACCTGTCGTGCAGCAGTTACCTGTTAGTAGTTACCTGTCGTGCAGCAGTTACTGTCGTGCAGCAGTTACCTGTCGTGCAGCAGTTACCTGTCGTGCAGTAGTTACCTGTCGTGTAGTAGTTACCTGTTGTGTAGTAGTTACCTGTCGTGCAGCAGTTACTGTCATGTAGTAGTTACCTGTCGTGCAGCAGTTACTGTCATGTAGTAGTTACCTGTCGTGCAGCAGTTACCTGTCGTGCAGCAGTTACCTGTCATGCAGCAGTTACCTGTCGTGCAGCAGTTACCTGTCGTGCAGCAGTTATCTGTCGTGCAGCAGTTACTGTCGTACCTGTCGTGCAGCAGTTACCTGTCATGCAGCAGTTACCTGTCGTGCAGCAGTTACCTGTCGTGTAGTAGTTATCTGTCATGCAGCAGTTACCTGTCGTGCAGCAGTTATCTGTCGTGCAGCAGTTACTGTCGTGTAGTAGTTACCTGTCATGCAGCAGTTACCTGTCGTACTCAGTAGGTTGCGGTCTCATGGGAGCAGACACAGAGTTGTTTTCAGGTTCAGGAGTTGGCGGCTCCTCTCGGTCCACCTCCTCCTCAGACTCCAGCAGACCCTGCCCCTCCTCATTCAGCTCCTCCCTGCTCCTCCTCAGCTCCTCCTTGCTCTGGCTTTTCTTGGCTCTCCTCACCTCTGCTACCTTCCCATAATTCCCTGTTGCAAAATAAGCAGCAGATGGACATCAAACTGAGTTTTTTGCGGTAAAGCCGATGATCTAACTGTAAAGGATTTTAGCTGGTTGTCATGGAGGTCTGTTTGTCTGATGCACATCAAACTCTCATCCTGCTGTTATAAACTGCATTAGCAGCTCTTACATTTTGTGTGCTAGCTTTAGCATTAGCACTGCTGCTTGCTTCACATCTGCTCTCAGTCAAATTCATAATACATGTGACTGATATGAGTCAGAAACAGCACCACCTACAGGTTATCTGTGGAAGTAAAGTATCAGTTAGCAGCCAGGTGTGCAGACCTGTCGTTTTAGGTGGGTCAATTCCGATTGGGCCCACCCAATCAGAATGCTTGGCCTGCCCATAGATATTCTGGTTAATTTCAAATTAATTTTCCATTGATGGTTTTATAATTTTAAAAATAATATACCAATCTGTTTTGACAAAATATTTGTATATTAAAAATACTAAAAGGGCAAAGAATTAAATAAATGTAATCACTGGGCATCTGTTAACGTAACTACAGAACTACATAATGTCAGGCGGGATTATACACTGTACATGCACATATCTGTAGTTAGCTAACTGTTGTTAAATATGGATATCGGAAAAGTCGCTTCCTGCTGCTACAGAAAATACGGAAACACTCTGCTCAGCTTTACAGGAAGACCTGTAGAAGGTAAATTTCTCTCTCTCTCTCATGTGTGCGTACTCTTTGCCTGCCATGATGATATATTGCACATCAGCTAAGCTATGCCCTGAGCTGTGTTTAATATTTGTGTGTGTGTGTGTGTTTGTGCAGCAGCTCTTACTTTTGTGTTCTGGGTACAGAAGACATGTTGTATTTGTTTTCTATATATGTGTAAATTGAAATTTCATGCTATCGTTGTGAATGCTTCCTCTGTTGGAAATGAAAATCACCCCCCCCCTGTTTTAGTAAACGACAAGAAAAAACATTTTCATCAAGTTTGGGTTGAAAAACAGTGAGGACAGAACATGCTGTGTACCTATGGAGAGTTCAAAGGTTAGGGGTCTATTTCCTACAGATGGGTCCATCATGGTGACTTCAAACAGAGATGCAAACAGCAGAAACTCCTCCTTCTCTCCCAGAAAACCCTGAGAACAAAAACATGTCCATCAGCAGCAGACTGGTCCATGTCCTCCGTCTTTTATTTATGTTTCCACAAAAGACTTTATAAAAAAATTAGTTCAGACACTCACAACTCCTTAAAAGACCGTATCGATAGCTTTCCGTGTTTCAGCTCACTAAATACTACGTGCATACATGTTACATTACAGCCAACAAATTCTCTAAACATAAAACCATATTTTAGTTTTTGTGTTACTTTGCCAGATTCACTAATTTTTCAAAATCAAATGTTCAGATGATACACACACCTTGACATTCCATGTTTTGCATGCTAACACATGGTCATTTTAATTTCTCTAGTAAAAGTCTTTTCTGATCTGGTCTTTCCTCCTGTATTCCCTGGCAGAATACATGGAGCTACTACTTCAACAAATAATTTAATATTTACCACTCCAGTAGTATGTTTTGGGAAATGGTTGGCAGTGACGTAACATGTACTCAGTTTGTATATATTGGGCTCAAACATGCCAAATCACCAGTCCTTTAAAGTCCTTTAAACTGAGATGACAGGTTCACTATTTATCAATCAACCTTCATAGTGATGATGATGATGATAATAATGATGACTGCACTAACTTCAGGCAGTGGGTGGATCTCCTCTGTCTCCACGGTAACTGCCTCCGGTACCTCAACTCCTGCTTCCCCTGAGTCATCAGCCAATCCGCTGGCAGGCTGAGACGCTATGGCAACCAAATCAGCCAACCAATAAACAAACAGTAGCACTTAATATGATTAATGTTTGTCTTCTTGGTGAACTGACCTTCTTTCTTCTCCTTCGTCTTGCTGCTCCTCTTTCTCCCAAGCCCCAATTTTCCCAGCGCTCCCTTCATCTTCACAAGCAGCAAACAAAGGAACGTCAGCTAGCTAAGAACTCAGGAGAGAACACGTTACATATCTACTGACACATGTTCTCATTAACACGTGTTCATCCATGTTCCATCAAAACCACAAATCTCAGCTGGATTTCTGTAAACGTTACTCTCAGTCATTAAGGTGAGTCATTAAGTTGCTGAGGTCACATCAGACTCGTTACGGTAACGTTAGAGTCATAAAGGTCACATTTCACTGAGGTCACTTGGACAAGCGAGGTCACCGAACAAACTATGGAGCGATCCATCAGTGATATTTTAAAAACATTCACGCAACGAAATAAAACAAGATTGATATCATGGCTTTTAATAGTTTTGTAGTTGCCAAGGTAACAACATCTTTGATTGAATCAACTATCCAAGAGGAAACAGGAAGTTGCTGGTGGGGTTAAAGGTTATGGTTGTGTTACTGGTTCAGCTGTTACAGGGTCATACTTTATGATAAACAGGAAGTACCTTTCCCATGGTGACGGAGGCTATGTCTGTGTTGACAGCAGCGGGGGAAGAATAAACTTCCACACTGAGAGCCAATAGGATTCGACCGCGGTAGAAAATTCCTTCACCCAGACCCTGGTTTAAAGCCTGGAGGGGACAGATCAAACATTTTCTGGTTTAGCCTGGTTTACCTGGTCTGGTTTGGTCTAGTTTGGTCTGGTTTGCTCTGGTTTGGTCTAGTTTGGTCTGGTTTGCTGTGGTTTGGTCTAGTTTGGNAGTTTGGTCTGGTTTGCTCTGGTTTGGTCTAGTTTGGTCTGGTTTGCTGTGGTTTGGTCTAGTTTGGTCTGGTTTGGTCTAGTTTGGACTGGTTTAGTCTGGTTTGTTCCAGTTTGGACTGGTTTGGTCTGGTTTGGTCTGGTTTGATCTAGTTTGGACTGGTTTGGTCTGGTTTGGTCTAGTTTGGACTGGTTTGGTCTGGTTTGGTCTAGTTTGGTCTGGTTTGGTCTGGTTTGATCTAGTTTGGACTGGTTTGGTCTGGTTTGATCTAGTTTGGACTGGTTTGGTCTGGTTTGGTCTAGTTTGGACTGGTTTGGTCTGGTTTGATCTAGTTTGGACTGGTTTGGTCTGGTTTGGTCTGGGATAAGCAGCAGAGAACTGTCAGCATCATTTCCTGTCATCAGCTGACAAAGTCCAGCCAATAGCAGCCTGATGTAGCAGCTAATGTCCTGAAGCTTTGTTTGTGGTTTTATTACTGTTTAACAGCTGATTATTAATAATTATTAAGTGATTATTAATGATTATTCATGATTATTCATGATTATTACTGTCCTGTGAAAAAAATCTCCTAAATGTGGTCATCTTCATGTTTTCATGCAGTTTAAGGTTCATGTGCTGCTAGCTGGACTGAAACGTTCCTACTTTAAAAGCCAGCGGCTGTAAAACGCTAAAACCAAGGAGAACCTGACATGAGATCATGGTAACTGAACCGTGACCATTCTGACACGTGGCTGATGTCCTCTTAAAGGGCTGGTGGAGGAGGACTGAGGACTGCAGCATCGCTGGCAGACGTGTGTTTCTGGTTGAACTGAGTTTTAGACTTGTTCTGAGAGGCTTCGTTCCTGCAGATCTGCAACTTTCCGCACGGAAATGTCGACTGTGACAGAGAACACGTAAGATTTCATCATGCAACTCTGCTTTACCTGGTGGACGTCTCCCAGCGTGGAGTTCTGAGGAGAACCATACAGATTTACCCAGCAAGGACCAAAGGTAGGATTAAATCCTGCAGACAGACAGACAGACAGACAGACAGGCAGACAGTCAACAGACAGACAGGCAGAGACAGGCAGACAGACACAGACAGACAGGCAGACAGACAGACAGGCAGAGACAGGCAGACAGACAGACAGACAGACAACAGACAGACAGGCAGAAAGACAGACAGACAGACAGGCAGAGACAGGCAGACAGACAGGCAGACAGACAGACAGACAGGCAGAGACAGGCAGACAGACAGACAGACAGATATTAACCTTCTTAGTTTGCCAGTTAGTTATTAGTTTAGTTAGTAAATTTTATGGACTCGCCATCTAGTGGCTGTTAGAGAAATTGCAGCTACAAACAGGTAATTGATTTTTGAAGCTCGTTACTTCTTTAATTATCTTTCCATAATGAAGCAGGAAGTGGGTCATACCATTCCTGGTGGGGTCAGAAATCTGCTGCAGGTCCAGGAAGTGGGTCGCAAGGGCGATGTCTCCCATTTTGGCATCATCAAGAACTTGCACTTTGATTCGGTGGGCCAGAGGAGGAAACTGCTCAATGAAGGAGATCTCCTCGTTCCAAACTGGACAGGAAGTGGCGCTGGCCACTGACGTCTCACCCTGCAGAGACGTTAACTCCTTACTGACGTCTCACCCTGCAGAGACGTTAACTCCTTACTGACGTCTCAGCCTGCAGAGACGTTAACTCCTTACTGACGTCTCACCCTGCAGAGATATTAACTCCTTACTGATGTCTCACCCTGCAGAGACGTTAACTCCTTACTGCTCAAAACTCCCTACTTTCTGTCATGGCCCTGAGCCAGGTCATGACAACATACACACACGCACGCGCGCGCACACACACACACACANACACACACACACACACACACACACACACACACACACACACACACACACACCTTACAATCTGACCCTGGCTTGACTCACTTTAATAAATGGACCTTTGTCTTTGTGGACCTTTAAGCTTTGTATTTGAGAACTCCTGTCCTACAACCTCCTCAAACACCATGAGAAACTCCCAAAGATTTCCATCGTAATAATTTGAAACATTCAATGCATTCTGTGTGTGTGTGTGTGTGTGTCTGTCTGTCTGTCTGTGTGTCTGTGTCTGTCTGTCTGTCTACCTGTTGTCCAGCGAAGGTAACCTTCACATAAGGGTCAATGAAGACAGTCCGGTCAGTGACCTTTGACATCTTGGCCATGAGCCCTGAATCCATGGTGGGCAGACCCTCGGCCCGGTAGATCCGGATCTGGAAACGAGCCCACGGACGCTCTGAAGCCATACCACGAGGAAGCAGCAGGTTCCTGGACAGAAAACCCAGAACCACAGTCATAATGACCAGACAGTCTGACGCACAGCCAGCGTCCCCTAGAGGCTGAAATGTTCATTACATCCCATAATATGATAACGTTTCTGCTTCTGTGACCTTTTAAAGTTGTAACTGTGTTTCATAACACAGATGATGTCATGTGACTACTAATGTCTCATGATGAGTGCTACTCACTTCTCTATGTCCTCACTGGCTCCTGAAGAGGGTGGGGACAGACTGGGCATGCTCAGAGCATCTCCTTTCATCAGTATACTGAGGCTGGCCTTCACGTAACCTTTGACCCCTGACCTGGTGTCGGTGGGGTCAGTGAGAGGAGCCCATTTTTGGTAGAATCTGTGGTCTAAAGTTTGAATCAGAACCAGAATCCTTGATTTGCCAAGTACAGCTTTTACAACAAGTTTCTGTTGGTGCAGATTCAACGCAAGTACAACGAAACAGGAAATAAAAAGTATAAATACATGATTTACAAAATAAAATGAGATACACCACGCCTCACAAAGTTACACATTACATAATAAAAAGTATTTACAGTGACTATTATGTACAGCAGCAATATGTAAAAATACCGACAAAGTGTAAATGAACAGATGAAGTTAAAGGAGAATGTTGATGATTTTGCATGTTTAATTAATAAATAATAATAATAAATAAACCTGTATAATGTTACATTTCTGCAACCATTTTCTAAAACATTAAACTGCTTTCAAGTTTTCATGTTATTTTGCCAAATCCGCTAATCTTTCAAAATTAAACATTAAGGTGATGCAATTCAGTGTTTCCTGGGACTATATTTCCTGGCGGAGACATACATGTTTTTTTCTGTGTTAGATCAGATAAATTACATAATTTTGACAAAAACAATAAGAACAGCGTGTCGCCCTGTGATGGATTACCTCTTAAAGTCTCTACAAGCAGATTTTTATGTCGTACTGAAATGAACTAAAACTCATGGCAGTCTGGAAGGTAGGAAAAACAATTCTAATATTTACAGCTCCAGTAGTATGTTTTGTATGTATGTAACATGAGCGCGAGTTGTATTAAATGGGCTCAAACGTACAAAATCACCAGTATGCTCTTTTAAGATGCAGACCTGTGTGAGATTCCTTATTGGTGCTTTAAAATGTGACTGTACAGGAATTTCATGAATCAACAAAGTTCTCAATTCAATAATGACTGTTACAAGGGTTGACTGATAAGAAATGAGCCTGAGCTATAATGCAGCGATCAGTAATATAACTATAATACATATATCTCGCTGTTTTTATTTGAGCTCAGAGATTCTAACTTAAGGTTCCAGAGATCCGTAAAGCTCTGTCAGCTAAATAAGATGGACAAACTAGACCAGCATGCAGAGATTCTGGACCTGCTGGCTGCTATCCATAATTGTGGGTTTAAACTAGATTCACCTGATTTTATTTATTATGAGCACTGTAAGTTGACATGGCAATAAAGTATTGTATTGTATTTGTCCCTTTCAAACTTTCACCTTTTCACAAACATGAAAAAGCTTTTAGCTGGAAGCCGTTTGACTCAGATGATGATGTCATATCAGCTGTGAGGATTTTTTTTTTTTTTGATTAAAATCCCTCCAGCATCATTGGCAAAACTGCATCAAGAGTTAGAGCGATCCATTATAGATAGGCTCACTACTTTTCAGTCAACCCTGATAAACACAGTTTCAGAAGCAGCATTGTATTTGATACCTGTCTGGTTGTAAAGAGTGGCAATGTCAATCTTGAAGGATCCGATGTGAGTCATCAGGAAGGCCAGAGCCCGTCTGTGAAACACCTGGGAGGAAGTGACATCACAGTGACATCACAGAGACATCATCAGGTGTCTGCCAACCAAAAACGAGCACAACTCACCTTTATCTCTATGACTTTATCAAAGAGAATTTCTGGAGTTTCCTGAAACTCAAACTGGAAGTTCTGAAAGAGGAGAAGAGGAGAAGAGGAGGGAAGGAGGAGGAGGAGAAGGAGGAGGAGGAGGAGGAGGAAGAGGAGCAGAACAATGATCACTCTCCTTTACAAGGTTCAGCTTGAAATCATAATCCTTCATTTTTTAGATAAATTTGCATAAATAACTGATGAGTTTACCTTAATGATTAAAAATCAGCATTGTATTTTTTTAATTTACAGTAACAGGAAGTCCTGACCTGTTTGTTTGTGTTATAACTTTACTAAATATAAGGTCACCTCGTTGTAAAAGGGACAGTTGGTGGACTTCTGTGTGGCCGTGTGTTTCTTCTGGTCTCCCACACGGACGAAAACAGCAGGACTGATGTTCACGCCAGCCAGCTTCTGAGCCTCCAGGATGTTCACGTTCACCTGCACCAGGCACGAGACACGACACGGGACACGACCGAGACACGACACGACACGAGACACGACACGACACGAGACATGACACGAGACACGACATGAAACATGACACAAAACACGACACCAGACACAACATGAAACATGACACGAGACACGACACGAGACACGACACGAGACACGACACGGGACACGACATGAGACACAACACGAGACATGACACGACATGAGACACGACACGAGACACGACGCGATACGAGACATGACATGAGACACGACACGAGACACAACACAAGACATGACACGACATGAGACACGACACACGACACGAGACACGACACGAGACATGACATGAGACACGAGACATGACACGAGACACGACACGAGACACGACACAACACGAGACATGACACAAGACACGACATGAAACATGAAACAACACACGACACCAGACACGACATGAAACATGACACAACACACGACAACAGACACGACATGAAACATGACATGAGACACGACTCGAGACAAGACATGAAACATGACACGACACCAGACACGACATGAAACATGACACAACACACGACACCAGACACGACATGAAACATGACACGACACACGACACCAGATACGACATGAAACATGACACGACACCAGACACGACATGAAACATGACACAAGACACGACATGAGACACAACACGAGACACCACATGACACGAGACACGACACGAGACACGACACGAGACATGACACAACACGAGACATGACACGAGACACCACATGAAACACGACACGACACAAGACACGACATGAAACATAACACAACACACGACACCAGACATGACATGAAACATGACACGACGCACGACACCAGACACGACATGAAACATGACACAACACCAGACACGACATGAAACATGACACAAGACACGACACAAGACACAACACGGGACACAACATGACACAAGACACACGACATGAGACACGACACGAGACACCACATGACACGAGACACAACACACGACATGAGACACGACACGACACGAGACATGACACAACACGAGACACGACACGAGACAACACATGAAACATGACACGACACAAGACATGACATGAAACATGACACAACACATGACACCAGACATGACATGATACATGACACGAGACACAACACGAAACACGACACGAGACACATTAAACATGACACAAAACACAACAAGAAACATGACACGAGAAACGACATACCAGTGACACGAGACACGATATGAGACACGACACGTGACACATGACATAAGGCACAACAAGAAACACGACACGAGACAAGACAGGAGACACGACACGAGACACAACAAGAAACACAACACAAGACATGACACAAGACACGACACGAGACACAACAAGAAACACAATACAAGACACGACACAAGATACGACATACCAGTGACATGAGACACGACACGAGACACGACACGAGACACGACACGAGACACCACACGAGACACAACAAGAAACATGACATGAAACACGACACAAGACATGACACGAGACACAACAAGAAACACAACACAAGACATGACACAAGACACGACATGAGACACAACAAGAAATACAATACAAGACACGACACAAGATATGACATACCAGTGACATGAGACACAACACGAGACATGACACGAGACACCACACGAGACACAACAAGAAACATGACATGAAACACGACACAAGACATGACACGAGATACAACAAGAAACAAGACACAAGACATGACACAAGACACGACACAAGACACAACATGAGTCACAACATGAAACATGACACAAGACACGACATGAGACAACAAGAAACACAACACAAGACACAACACGAGTGAAACATGACACGAAATATGAAACATGAAACATGACACGACACACGACAACAAGCAACATGAGACACGACACAAGACACGACACAAGACACAACAAGAAACACGACACAAAAGAGACACGACACGAGACACAACATACCAGTGACACAAGACACGACATGAGACACGACACAAGACATGACATGAGACACGACACATGACACAAGACATGACATGAGACATGACATGAGACACAACAACATGACACAAGACACAACATACCAGTGACATGAGACACGACATGAGACACGACACAAGATATGACATGAGACATGACACGAGACATGACACGAGACACGACACATGACATGAAATACAACACGAGACATGATACGAGATGACACAACATGATATGTCACAATATGACATAATGTGACACGACATGACATAACATGACACAATATGACATAATGTAACACATAACATGTCATAACATGACACAATATGACATGATGTGACACGACATGTCATAACATGACATAATATGACATAATGTGACACGACATAACATGTCATAACATGACACAATATGACATGACGTGACACGACATGTCATAACATGACACAATATAACAAAACGTGGCACAACATGTCATAACATGACACAATGATATAATGTGACATGACATAACATAACATGTCTTAACACAACACAATATGACATGATATGTCATAACATGACACAATATGTCATGACAGGATGTGCACATGAAGACATGATATGTTCTGTAGTTTAATCTTTAGAGTCTGAGACTCACTTGGAAACTCTGGACTCTGGGTACTGCTGCAATGACATGTCTGGACAACGGCCTGCAACGACTACACACACACACACACACACACACACACACACA
>VXCM01010047.1:2620-13152 GCA_014773175.1 Lucifuga dentata | reverse complement strand
TAATAATAATAATAATAATAATAATAATAATAATAATAATAATAATAATAATAATAATAATAATCACTGCCAGCTGTTTGCTTGGTGGTTGCTACGGCATTCAGAGTAGTTGTTTGTGTGGTTGTTGTTATGGTATTCATGGTTGGTGCTAGGTGGCTGCAGGGGTGTTCAGGGTGGTCAATAAGGTGGGACAGGGTGCAATAGCAAGCACACACACACACACACACACACACACACATACAGAGAGAGAGAGAGCTTTCTAGCTCTCCCAGTGGCCCTGTCATTTCTTCGACTGCCATTGAAACAAATAAAATTATTTTATCTTTCCCTCTAAGTTACTTATCAGCAAGTACAACTTCATTTCATAATAAAACTATAATAAACTTTCTCTGTTTAAATCAACTGTTTGATAATTTATAGTAAGTTAATGAAAAAACAAGATTAAACATGAATATAATATATATATTATAATGCAATATAAATAATCTAATATATATTATTGAATGCATTTTTTTTTTTTCAGAATAAACTCTAAATAACTCTCCCTGCCTCTCTCCATGGTGCTGAAACATTAAAACTCAGTCTATGAAGAGTTTATTTACTGGTCTTATGGGGAGTAAAAATAAAACTTTGACATGTTGAAGTCAGCCTGTTAGTGCAGGCGTGTCAGTGTGCAGTGCATCACTCTGCTCACATAGCTGCACTGACTGGTATGAAATTCTCTTCCTGCGTTAGGAAGCTCGGCAGTGCTCAGAGCCAAAACATCTCTGCCATGATGCTGCTGCGTGACCTCTGAACCCTCTCAGTTCGTCTGGCTCAGAGTCAGAACCAAACTGGTGAGGCAGACTTTAGGTTCTCTGTTCCAACATTAAACTCTTTAAAAATCCAGACTTCAAACTTTTTCTCTTTAGAACTACTTTTTATTAAACCAAATTAAATGTCTACACTGAAATCCAATCTAGGGCCAATTAATTCTGCACTGTAATGCACTATAAAGATTATTATATTGTTATTTTATATATATATCATATTTTACTTTCCTTTTCATTGTCTATGAAATGTTGCTTTAATGCATTCTGCTGCACACAAATTCATGGTTCTATGCAAGTAAATCTGCCTTTTCTCAATGGAGGCTTATTTTTCCTATTATATTTAACAATTGTAGGCCTAATATAGGACAGTAGAAACAGTAAAGTAATAATTCATAATAACTATTTGTAAAGCAATTTTCAGGGAAAACAAAAAGCCATAAGGTTAAAAAAAAAACAAAACAGGACTATTAATTGGGTAAAAGATAACTAAAGCAGGAATAAAACGTGCTTAATTATACTAAAACTAAAGGACTTCAGCAGCAAAAAGCTATTTAAATCCATGGTGTAAAAACAGGCTTTTAACTGAGATTTTAAAAAAACCCAACACAGTAGTAGAGCAATAAAAGACCCAATAACCATACAGTAAGACAATATGCATTGTCTTTTTGTATGGTTATATATACACTGTGTGTGTGTGTGTATATATATATATATCTATATATATAGATATATATATATGAATGTGCTGGGGCTGCTGATTGGTCCATATAGAGGCCTTCTCCTGCCGTCATCTCATCACCGCGTCGGGCTGCTGACTCGGACTGTGACTCGGACTTGGACTCGGACTCTGCCGGCTGATGGACTGCAGTCTGCGCTTTGGATTACAGGTACGCTTACGCTCCAGTATCCTTCAACTGAGTGAGACCTGCGTGGAAAAGCGTCATGTGGCCTGCTGTTGCTTTATAAAATGAAGAGATGATATTTCATATCTGAGGCTCCGGAAGGCGAAATATAAACCCACGGTTCTGTCTCGCACCTTCCACAGCTCGCTGTCCCTCTTTGTCCAGCATGCATAGTGGGNAACCCACGGTTCTGTCTCGCACCTTCCACAGCTCGCTGTCCCTCTTTGTCCAGCATGCATAGTGGGTGGGTTTAGCAGCAAGTGTGTAGTATTTGGGTCGTGGCGTGTTTTTGCTGTGCTGATCTGGTTTGCGTGTTGCTTTTTGTGCTCAGACAGATAGATGCTGAGGCTCCGCGGCTGAGGTGAGAGAAACGTCCTCTGCAGCGCCGCGCACGCAGGACAGACGTCGGGACTCTGCAGCCGGAACAGGATTTAGGGGGTTTCGCTGTTGTATTGGGGTTGTTGTTTTTTTATTTGTTTGTTTTTGGGTTTTTTTTCCTTCGCCCCGCGGACGATGGTCCTGCCGCCCTCCAGAGGTGATGTGATCTGAGCAGCGGGACGCCGCAGAGGAGCTGTCCGTGTGTCGACGCGCTGATGCGGCTGTGACAACCGAGTATGGCTGCCGGGAAGTTACTGCTGTACGCCGGACTCTCTCTGTCTCTCTGCGCGCTGGGCATGCTGGCTGTGGCGATGTGCTCCGACCACTGGTACGAAACGGACGCCAGGAGGTACAGGGAGCGATGCCGAAGCTTTTCCAGCCGCCGCAAGGACCCGGGTTTCATCTACATCCCCAACAACAGCCTGCCGCTGCGGGCGGGCCGGAGCTCGCTGCCCCGCTGGCACGACAAGCTGCTGCTCGCACGGAACCGGCGGCAGCTGTTCGCCATGAGCGCCGCGGACGAGTGCAGCAGACAGTACAACTCAACCAACATGGGACTGTGGAGGAAATGCCATCGACAGGGCTTCGACCAAGAAATAGAGAATCTCATCCGGACCGGTAAGAATGCAATAAACACGCCGCAGCAATATAGAGGTTCAAGTTATTTTAACGGCAACGGCTCCAGACGGCTCAGTACATGACCCACATTTATCACATGGAAACGGATTAGCGACTTTGGTGCCGATTATTCATTTGACTAAAGGGCAAACAAGGGCATCCATGTTTGCTTTTACCTTATAATGTAGGTAAATACAGTGTGTGTGCATGTAGAGCTGGCTGTCATGGTATGGATGGATGTATGGATGGATGTGTATGGGTGGATGTACTATGTATGGATGGATGGATGAATGGATGTATGGATGGACAGATGGATGCATGTATGATGTATGTATGGATGGATATATGTATGTATGTATGGATGGATGTATGTGTGGATGGATGGATAGATGGATATATGTATGGATGTATGTATGGATGGATGGATAGATGGATGTATGGATGGCCTGTGGCAGCAGACTGCTTGTTGTCATGATATTTTGCAGAATATGGAAGCATGTGACCTGTGATGCTGCATAAAAATGTGCTGCGTGTTCTCAGGTCTGATTAAAGCCTGCAGCACTTCTCTTGTACTTAAGAGATGCTTACATGACCCTGAAGCTGCAAATAATGACATAAGCACTTCAGGCTCTGTAGGATTGCCACCTCAACCGCTCAGCATGAGGCAGGAAGGGTGGGGGTGGGGAGTGAACCCAGAACTCAGATCTGCTTCTTCACAGTTCCATATTTTCCAGCAAAGAGCTTCCTTCTACAAATATGGAGACCCTTATTCAGTTAAACTCCAGGGATCCACCACATGAGGCCAGATTATCTCTTTATGGATCAAACCCAGAACATAAATATTGCACAGAAGGAAAATTAAATACAGCACAGCTTCATTCATGCATAAGACTCCAACAAAATATAAGAAAAGGCAGTAGAAATACATGGAGACAAACTATTTGTCTACTAGAAGCATTTGTCTACTAATAAATGCCCATCTAACTATAAAGGCAGGAATCTGTCTGTCTGTGGCACCAACATCTCTAGAACCCGGCACTGTATGAAGTTGAAATTCAGCAGGTTTATTGCTCAGAACCCAAGGACATGCAGCGTCACGTGAAGTTGTTTGGATGAGCGGTTCTCAAATTGAGGTGTGCCAGTAAAAAATAGTCCCCGTGGCAGGATACGCTCCGGGCGCTGCAGCATATGTGGCACGGTCTCAAAATTATGGCAGGCTGTGCGCACACTATAAAGTCCAGCACGTTCCGAACAGGCACGTTTTGAACACTGCACTAATTTTATAATGATCAAAAGTCATGTATCAACTAAAAATGACCAAATACTCAAGGCTGCAGCCTTACATATAGTTTTGGTGTTGGTCAAACAAAATATTTCAAAGATACCACTTTGGGCTTTGGTAAACTGTGATTGATCTTTGTCATTATTCTTGATAGTTCCTAAAACAAATACATTTGTCAATATGAAATACAATGAGAAATTGCTAAGCTGAACCCTGACATGAAGACATGATATGATGATAGGATGATATGAAGACATGATAATATGAAGTCATAATGATATGAAGATATGATGATACGAAGCCATGATGATATGAAGACATGATGATATGAAGACATGATGATATGATGATATGATAATATGAAGACATGATGATACGAAGCCATGATGATATAAAGACATGATGATATGATGACATGATAATATGAAGCCATGATGATATAAAGACATGATGATACGAAGCCATGATGATATGAAGACATGATGACATGATGACGATAATATGAAGACATGATGATACGAAGCCATGATGATATGAAGACATGATGATATGATGATATGATAATATGAAGACATGATACGAAGCCATGATGATATAAAGACATGATGATATGATGACATGATAATATGAAGCCATGATGATATGAAGACATGATGATATGAAGACATGATGATATGATGATATGATGACATGACATTATTGAGTCTAATTTCACCTGAAGGGCCTTGAATTTCATGCAGTGACATTCAAACAACCAACATTTCTGCTCTCAAAGGGGATGGACCTCAGCCAATCACAAAATGCACTGAAATTTATTCCCCCCCCACACACACACACAGCTAGCTAATCATAACACATAGGCAAGTTATGTGTTAAAAAGAGGAGAGAAAAGTTGAGGCTTCTGATGGAGGTTAGTGGTCTGAGTCCAAGAGGAGAGGATGTGTGTGTTTACTCTCTTTCCTGCCCCCCTGCCTCTGTGTGTGTGTGTGTGTGTGTGTGTGTGTGTGTGTGTGTGTGCTGCAGCTGTGCCTTCCTGTGAGGATGCTTCAATAGCCTTGATAGCTGACCATCTGCAGTAATGGGCAGGCAGCAGTCGTGTGGTCGCTGATGAGATGAATGCTCACATTGTGCTCTGATGGAGCTTTCAGCTCCGCCGGGATGCATCAACAATCGTTTTCACATTGATGGGTCAACGTGGAGCCGCGTAGATTAACAGCGTGTTTACTGAATGTACATGCAGCGATCATTCTGATTCAGCACATTCAGATGATGAATCTACATCAGCGGTCCAAGTCGCACTTCTGAGCAAAACAAAACATCTTCAGGGTCTTACTCTGATGCTGCGTTCACTGGACCTGGAAATCTTAACTCTGTCATTTACAACCACTGCACAATCAGGTTACAAATGGGAGATAACATGGACACCTCCATGAACACCTTAGTTTTGTTTGCTCTGACGTACCAAAATAAGCTATATTTGAACCTTTATCAGATATTAACCTTTTCAGAACAGCTCCTGCATTGCCAGTGTGACATGTTTAACCTGTAACTTGTATATAAGATGATTGATTTAAACAAAATGCTTCTAAATCTTCATTTAGAAACAGAGAAGTTACAGACTACACTTTGAGCAGCCGTGTTGACATGATGTCAGTTCTAACTCGTGGTTAAGGGATAGCTTGCGTGAGTCAGAATTCCTACTTGAGGGGCATTTTCTTTGTTTTTTTTATAGCTGCTGCTACTAGCATCACTACTAGTGCTGCTAATACTATACTACTGCTGTTACTGCTACTAACATTATTACTACTGCTGATAACATTATTGCTGCTGCTACTGCTGCTAACAAACGAGTCAAAGTACTAACTCTGCTGCTACTGCTGCTAACAAGTGAGTCAAAGTACTAACTCTGCTATTACTGCTACTAACAAACGAGTCAAAGTACTAACTTTGCTGCTTCTACTAACAAACGAGTCAAAGTACTAACTCTGCTGCTACTGCTATGAACAAATGAGTCAAAGTACTAACTCTGCTGCTACTGCTGCTAACAAATGAGTCAAAGTACTAACTCTGCTACTACTGCTACTAACAAACGAGTCAAAGTACTAACTTTGCTGCTTCTGCTACTAACAAACGAGTCAAAGTACTAACTCTGCTGCTGCTGCTACTGCTATGAACAAACGAGTCAAAGTACTAACTCTGCTGCTACTGCTGCTAACAAATGAGTCAAAGTACTAACTTTGCTGCTTCTGCTACAACAAATGAGTCACAGTACTAACTCTGTTGCTACTGCTGCTAACAAAGGAGTCAAAGTACTAACTCTGCTTGCTACTGCTACTAACAAAGGAGTCAAAGTACTAACTGCTGCTACTGCTACTAACAAACTAGTCAAAGTTCTAACTATGCTGCCAAGAAACAAGTCAAAGTACTAACTCTGCTGCTACTGCTACTAACAAAGGAGTCAAAGTACTAACTCTGTTGCTATTGCTGTGAACGAGTCAAAGTACTAAATGCTGTTACTAACAAAGTACTAATGCTGTTGCTACTGCTGCGAACAAACGAGTCAAAGTACTAACTCTGCTGCTACTGCTACTAACAAACAAAGTACTAACTCTGCTGCTACTGCTGCCAAAAAACAAGTCAAAGTACTACCACTGCTTCTACTGCTACTAAAAACGAGTCAAAGTACTAACTCTGCTGCTACTGCTACTAACATACTAGTCAAAGTACTAATGCTGCTTCTACTGCTACTAAAAATGAGTCAAAGTACTAACTCTGCTGCTACTGCTGCATCAAGTCAAAGTATTATCTCTGCTCTTACTGCTACTGAAAACGAGTCAAAGTACTAACTCTTTTACTGCTGCTAACAAACAAGTCAAAGTACTTACTCTGCTGGTATTTCTAACAAATGAGTCAAAGTACTAACTCTGCTACTTCTGCCAACAAACAAGTCAAAGTACTAACTCTGCTGCTATTGCTACTAACAAACTAACAAATGTGCCCTCCCCAACACACACACACACACACACACACACACACACACACACACACACACACACACATATCTGGGGGTACACTGACTCTTTAATATACACTCATCAGCCATTTTATTAGGTACACCCTTTCAACTGCTCTTTAATGCAAATACTCAGCCAATCTCTTGGCAGAAACTGAATGCATTTAGGCTTGTAGACATGGTCAAGACGACCTGCTGAAGTTCAAACCGAGCATCAGAATGGGGAAGAAAGGTGATTTAAGTGACTTTGAATGTGGCATGGTTGTTGGTGCCAGATGGATTGATTTGAGTATTTCAAAAACTACTGGGATTTTCATGCACAACCACCTCTAGGGTTTACAGAGAATGGGCTGAAAAAGAAAAAAATATCCAGTGAGCAGCACTTCTCTAGGCAAAAATGCCTTGTTGATGGCAGAGGTCAGAGGAGAATGGCCAGATTGTTTCCACTCATTAAACCAAGCTATGCTGAAGAGCATCTCTGAACACACAGCACGTCAAACCTTAAAGCAGATGGGCTACAGCAGCAGAAGACCAGCTAAGAAGAGGAAAATGAGGCTACAGTGGACATGGGCTCACCAGAATTGGACAATGGAAGATTGGGAAAGTGTTGCCTGGTCTGATGAGTCTCTTTCTGCTGCGACATTCAGATGGTAGGGCCAGAATTTGGTGTAAACAACATGAAAGCATGGATCCATCCTGCCTTGTATCAACAATTCAGGCTGCTGGTGGAGTAATGGTGTGGGGGGTATTTTTGAGCCCCTTAGTACCAATTGAGCATCATTTAAAGCCACAGCCTACCTGAGTATTGTTGCTGACCATGTCCATCCCTTGGTGACCACAGTGTACCCATCTTCTAATGGCTACTTCCAGCAGGATAACGCGCCATGTCACAAAGCTCATCTCAGACTGGTTTCTTGAATGTGACAATGAGCTCTCTGAACTCAAGTGGCCTCCACAGTCACCAGATCTCAATCCAATAGAGCGCCTTTGGGACGTGGTGGAAAGGGAGATTCGTATCAAGAAGGTGCTGCTGACAAATCTGCAGCAACTGCGTGATGCTATCATGTCAATATGGACCAAAATCTCTGAGGAATGTTTCCAGCACCTTGTTGAATCTATGCCATGAAGAATTAAGGCAGTTCTGAAGGCAAAAGGGGGTCCAACCCGGTACTAGCAAGGTGTACCTAATAAAGTGGCCGGTGAGTGTATAGTGTCAAACATGCATAGATGCTGCATAATTTTTACATTCACATCCACAATTCAGGTCAAATCATCCAAATGCAGATGTTATAAAGGATTGTGGGTGGCTCAGCGGTTAGCACTGTCGCCTCACAGCAAGAAGGTCCTGGGTTCGACTCCTGGGTGGGGCAGGGCCTTTCTGTGTGGAGTTTGCATGTTCTCCCCATATCTGTGTGGGTTTCCTCCAGGTGCTTTCCCCCACCGTCAAAAACATGTATGTTAGGCTCAATTCTCCTGTCAGTTCCCTTAACCAAAGCATTGGAGTTGGAGGCCGTACAATGGCTGCCCACTGCTCCCTAGGGACGGGTTAAAAGCAGAGATTGAATTTANCGTTGGAGGCCGTACAATGGCTGCCCACTGCTCCCTAGGGACGGGTTAAAAGCAGAGATTGAATTTAATTTTACTTGTGCATATGACAATAAAAACGATTTATCATTTAATGATCTATGCTCACCTGTGTACCCTTTTAGTGGCTGAAACTTTGATGAAAAAAAAAATCAAAGAAATATACTTTGTTTGATTTGCATTATTAGTTGCTTATTGATGCATCCAAGTGCTGATGAGTAACTTCCTGCATCTGTGAATAAAACAACCCAGGAAGCAATTATGAGAATTAATATAATCATAATTTGTTATAAATGAATTCCAATCCACAAACATTTCTCATAGTCAGTTCCACATTCATACTTTAGCCTCTGCATTTGAAGTAAATCTGGCAGGATAATCTCACCATGTCCTGTGTCTAATGATGCTTCAGCCACATCAGCAGCAGAGGAAATTCCCATGACCACCTGCTGCATCATTATGTCCATTTATGAAGCAGAGGTAATGGCTGATCATTAACTGACTTTGTGTTTTCAGACGTTTGCCAGATTAAAAGATGCACACAGTGTGAAGGTGTGTTAGCTGTGAGTGGGTTATGCACATACAGGTTGCACACGTCTGCTTGATTTCTGCTGACATGACTCAGGAACTCATTTCACCTTCTCCCCCATCAGGTTAGTGCTGTTTTTTTCTTTTTTTTTTTTCTTGTTTTTCCTCTTTGTTAGCAGGATGTTTATGTAAATACCTACTCAAAAGATTTAAATGAAGATTGGTGCAGAAAATTGCCTGACATCACTGGTTTTAGTGCTGATAGCGCCACCATGTGGCCACGTATAAAACAGTCAGGATAATTCATAAAATAATTTAACAGTCACAGTAGCTACACAGTGTGATGATAAATAAATGCTGTGATAATTAAACCTCATTCATAAAGCTTCTCATGTTAATCAGAGCACTGTGTCACATTAAAGGACCATACCACCCATTTTGCATGTTTGAGCCTAATATATTCAGTTTTCATACATGTTACGTTACTGACAATCATGAATATATTAGGCTCAAACAGGCAAAATGGGTGGTATGGTCCTTTAAGGTGCATTGTTGTCAGGTGAGTTTCAGGTAAAAACTAATGAAGATCAGTGTGTTAATGAGCTGCTTCATGTTTAGAGTCATGATTTCTCCTGATTCATCTGCTGTTACAGAGAAANTGTGTTAATGAGCTGCTTCATGTTTAGAGTCATGATTTCTCCTGATTCATCTGCTGTTACAGAGAAACTGCCACGTTAAACCAGCAAAGCAACACAAACTCTGATTTAGAGCTCCATGTTTAAGAGATTGATGCTAAGAGAGATAAGAGATCCAGACACTACTGAGAGTCCTGGTATACAGGGGTAGAGGACAGAAGACAAAGGTGCAGAGGCTTGATGGAGTAAAATAGTAAAACTAGAATATGTGTGAGATTAGATCAAAACTCTCCATTTAAATAAACTGATCAGCTGAGTGTATCTATCAAAGTTATTGATCACTAACACGAGACAAATACAGTTTAAACATCATCAGATTTATATGATGAAATTTACTATCAGACTGAAACACGTCTTTATTTTAGTGTGACGGTGTGATTTATGAGTCGTTTCTCCAAGGAAATACCCGAGAAACGCCCCTTTCAAGGCAAATGATAAAAAAATGCCGTTAGAAAATGTTTATGAATGAGGAAACGTGGTCGCGACACTATTTGCCCATATTGATCTGTTCCATCTGGTGCTGTGTTTTATGAATGAACCCATTTGTTTAGAAAAATTCATGAACCATGAGGATTGGAGAAAAATTAGTTTTTTGTGTGTTAGAGAGAGATGCAGGGAGGGAGGGAGAGAGAAGATAGGAAAGAGGGAAACAGAAGAGAAAGTAGAGAAAGCAGCAGAGAGAGAAGAGATTACATATGGAGGAGTGTGTGTGTGTGTGTG
>VXCM01010046.1:0-18716 GCA_014773175.1 Lucifuga dentata | reverse complement strand
GAGGACCAGGCATGCAGAAATGGCAGGTGAGTGGCTGACCAGACATGCAGAACTGTGACAGTTTGAAATTAAATGTCATCTTTTTCGTGTACGAAGAGGAGTGAAGCATTTCATCTTAACCAGGGTGACTTTTTAACGGAAAGGGAATTGAGAACCCAAACGTGATCAAAACAATTCAACAAAACCTTCACAGCAACAAATCTAACTGACAATAATACATGGTATTAGTACAAGGAGGAAAATCAGATCTGAAACTCAGACATGGATGAAAACAAGGGAGCCTTTTGAGGAAGTGGTTTCCGGTCAAAAAACTAACTCTGGAGCGTTTCATTTGTGATGGGAACATCACAATTAAAGGACCATACTGTCCATTTTGCATATTTGAGCCTAATATATTCAGTTTTCATTCATGTAATGTTACTGACAATCATTTCCTAAAGCATACTACTGGAACAGTGAATTAAAAATCTTTTTCCTACCTTCCAGACCGCCATTGGTTTCAATTCATTCTGGTACGCTATTAAAATCAACTTGTTGATACTTGAAATGTTCTTGGGATAGGTAATCCATCATTGTGAACAAGATGTATATTCAGTTTTTTTTAGAAGTTACGTAATTTTAGCGTTTAAGCACAATAAAAAGTATGGAGTGAATGTATGTCTCCACCTAGGAATATAGTCCCAAAAGAAGACCTGCGTTTATGGAAAAATTTAAATGACATGACTTCATAAGGCTGCATAACTGTTAGCAGGAGAAACATCAGTTTTTTTCACTAATCTCAATATTCTCAGTAATCTGAAACAGATATGATAAGACCTTTTCTATAGTAGCATGTTAGATAGTATCATGCTGTTATGCTCTTTTTTGTGGTTTTAGGTATGTATTGTTTTTCTCCTGTGGTTTGTATGCCTTTTTTTTCTGTTAAGCGGTTGTGTATAAGTGTGCGGCTCTGAGTAAGCATCTCATTGTTTTAACACCTGTGTTTTAAACATATGACAATAAAGCTGAACTGAACTTTAAGGTGGATGTATCGCTTGAATATTTGATTTTGAAAGATTAAGAAGTTTTGCAAAATATCAGGAAAGCTGAAATACAGTTTCATACTTGGGAAATGATTGTCAGTAACGTAACATGCATGATAATTGAATATATTAGGCTCAAACATGCGAAATGGCCGGTAATCGTCCTTTAAAGGACAACAGCAATTTTGCATGTCTCAACCAAGAAGTACCAGTTTACTAAACATAAAACCATATTTTATTCTTCTTGTTATTTTGTCTTCCAAATACCCTAATCTTTGAAAATCAAATGTTCAGGCAATACAGCCACCTTAAAATTAAATGTTTCATCTGCTAACATGTACGTCCAAATGCTGAAGGTACAGTCATATGGCTTGTTTTTAATTTCTTGGTAAATCCATCTTCCCATGGGACTATATTTCTTGGTGGAGACATACATTTTCTCTCTTTCCTTCCAATGTTGGACCGGGTACTTCAAAAAAAAATTCAAAGATGTCATTCTCGCTGTGGTGGATTACTTATCTCAAGCACGTTTCAAGTCTGTGCAAGTTAATTTTAACAGTGTGCTGGAATTAACTGAAATCAATGGAATGTAGAAAAAACAAATCTAAAATTTATCTCTTTAGTAGTGTATTTTGGAAAATGCTTTCATCAGTAATGGGGTCAAACATGCAAAACCACTGGTATGGTCCTTTAAATCTAAGCCTTGCCAACAAGTCCCAAATTAAACCGAGACAGCCATGTCACAAGTTAAAACTGACAAGCTAATACACATAAACGTGTTGACGGTTTGCATGTCTTTATACCGTATGTGCTTAATAACACGCCATTGTCTCTCTTCGTTGCTGAATGTAAAGCAAAATGTGATTTTCCACACATCTTTAAGTCAAATTCATCATTCTGTTGGTATAGTTTTGCTTGATATATATGGCCTAAAGGATGAGTATAATGTATGCCAATTCTGTCAGTGTTCCGACAACATATTTCACTGAAAATATATGGAACAAAAGAGGAAATGCAGTAATAAATTCACATCTTCGGTCCAGGCTATGATGCTTTGAAAATCACCATATAGCCTGGACCGAAGCTAAGAAGATTTTATTCTATTTCTCTTCTTATACTCTCTCTAGAGGAACTATAACATTTTTATTAGCAATGAACACACCTCTTATAATACCCATAAGCTCTGGTGTAATAAAACGGCCTTTAGAGATACATTAGCACTGCTTAAAGATTGTGGATTGAGGAGTTATTATGTTTTTAAGTCAAGCCAAGTCAAGTTTATTTGTATTGCCCAATACCACGCACAATGTCTCAAAGGGCTTTCAGGCCCACAGATTAACGGTTCCCCACCAGTCTGAGCTCTCTAAGAAGACGAGGAAAAACTCCCCAAAAACCTTATTATATAAGGAAAAAATGGAAGAAACCTCTCTAGAGGCAATTCAAAGAGAGATTCCCTCTCCTCCAAAGGCCGGGTGTGCAGTAGGAGCTGTAGGTAGGGAAACAGACACGTTACAAAGACATAAAAACATGAAACATTAAAACATATGTGAATGATAAAACAGCAACTAAGAAGAAATCCGTATAATTATAAAATAATCCAAATATAAGAAACAGAATGAGAAAAGAGACAGACAGAGATCATTTCCTCATTTCCTGTCCCAAACTTCAAGCTTTTCTGAACCTACTGTACATTAGTTTGTGAATCCAACATTTTCCAAGTAGAAGGCAGGTATTCATACCTACCTGGGCTGTATACCTGGGCTCTATATCTACTGTACTTATCTACCTGGGCTCTATATCGACCTGAGCTCTATATCTACCTGGTCTCTATATCTACCTGGTCTCAATATCTACCTAGGCTCTATAACCTACCTGAGCTCCATACCTACCTGGGCTCTATATCTACTCTACTTGATCTCTATATGTACCTGGTCTCTATACCTACCTGGGCTCTATATCTACTGTATTTGATCTCTATAACCTACCTGGTTTCTATACCTACCTGGGCTCTATATTGACCTGAGCTCTATACCTACCTGAGTTCTATATCTACCTGGGCTCTACATCTACCTGGTCTCTATATCTACCTGGTCTCAATATCTACCTAGGCTCTATAACCTACCTGAGATCTATACCTACCTGGGCTCTATATCTACTGTACTTGATCTCTATAACCTACCTGGTTTCTATACCTACCTGGGCTCTATACCTACCTGAGTTCTATATCTACCTGGGCTCTGTATCTACCTGGGCTCTATATCTACCTAGGCTCTATACCTACCTGAGTTCTATATCTACTTGGGCTCTACACCTACCTGGGCTACCCTAAACGTGACCAAACGTACCTGTGTGTGGCATTTAAGACATCGAAGCTGAGCTCTAGTGTTGATGCATTGCTGTGATGGTGTGACAGGTGTTTCTGCAGCGATACCTGGCTGTTTTTATCCATCCTGTAAGTGCTTGTGTGGTGCTTACAGGAGCGCGGCGTGTGTAAATGTGTTTGTGTCACGTATCAAAGCATTCAATGAGGAGTTATTTGATACACTTTACTGTAAACAGGACCAGTGTTTTCTCTGTCTTTGGCTGGTGGCGGCTCAGCTTTCACTGCATTTTCTCTAAACGCTGTTCAGAGGTTCCAGTCAATGCTGTGGTAGTACTTTCTCCTCATAGCAGACACTATGAATTTAAAGGGCAATACCGGCGATTTTGTATGTTTGCATGTTAAGTTTCTGACAACCATTTCCCAAAACACACTACTTTAACAGTAAAATTAAAAAAAAAAAAAAAAAAAAATCCTCCCTTCCAGACTGCCGTTGGTTAAATTCATTCCAGTATGCTATTAAAATCAACTTGTAGAGACATGAATCGTGGTTAATAATAATCCGTCACAGTCGAACATTATGTCAATTAAATTTGTTGTTGAATTTATTTAACTGGTGAAACACAGAGCCGCACAAAAGACAATGTCTCCGCCAGGAAATATAGTCCCAGAAGAAGACAGCCTTTGCTGAGAAATTAAAAAAGGGAGTATATAACTTATATAACTTATTATCTTTATTTAACTTTATATAGATAATAATAACAACAATGTCAAAACAATCTTTGGTTTCTGTAAATGATATATAGCAAAATATGAACTCCAGTTATTAAAACATGTATTACAAAGAGAGTTGTGGTTTTATTCTTAATTATTTTGATTGTGTGGTGGTGGTAATTTTTTCCAACATACCACTGGATATTGATTATAAGTATATTAAGACCCAGATATCTGTCTCTTCTCCACACTGCACTACATGAGTCATATCACCTTAACAGAAAAAAAAAAAAAAAAAANAAAAAAAAAAAAAAAAAAAGAAATACCATCATGGGCTACTTTTCGGCTTTGGTCTTATTTTTTTGCTTCATATATTTGTAATGCAATGATAACTGTACACACATTGGATTATGATGGGTATGCCATGTTGATCAAATGTCTTTTCTTTTGGCAGGTGATGAGTGGGATCAGATCATGTCTGAAGTACAGGGAACACTGGAGTTTTCTGTAGAGCTGCACAAATTTCACAATGTGGATCTTTTTCAAAGAGGGTAAGAATTTCAAAACAAAAAACAAAAATCAGATTTTTTTTTTGGGGGGGGAGGGGGGATTATGATGATGATTTATTTATTTATTATCTGACTTCATAACTGGTAATTCAGCAGACACAACGTATTTGTGGCGACTGTGCACTGGGAATTTCCCTCCCTGAGTAATGACTGGAAGGCAGTGTAAAAGGATTTGCTGAATTCAGCATTTCATTATGACCATAATAAAATTTTGACCAGTGTAATTCAGAGATGGTCTTTGCTGACCTACAGAAAGACAGATTGCTTTGACATTTGTATATAATGTAATTTTCCTTACACCAAATAATCATGGGATACATAGAAATATGTTCCCTGTATGAAAGAACCACCATTTGATAGTATAGAAAAAATTCAATGTACCTTCATCCTGAAATGATGAATTTACAGGATATTTCAGTGAGTAAATTAAAGTGATATATCATTCATCTCCTTTACTGCTCCCGGACAAAAACGACACCGTAAAACTGAAAGTCAAAAAGAAAGGAAAACCAAAATTATGATGGATTAGAATCACGAGTTTCACATCATAATCTACGTCGTTAAATAGGAGCCATGCTCATCCTGCCATGATGTGTCTGGTGGAAGATTAAAGGCTCTCATCTGGTTGGCCTCTGGCTGGCTGAAATGCCGGCTTTATCAAAATGATTTTCCCTTTCCAAATGGGACTGGCTAAAGCTTTCTGAAGGTAATCCCTTCAGCTGAAGTGCACTAACAAACACGTTAGTGCACTTCAGCTGAGTGCACTAACATGTTTCTTGTTACTGGATGCTATGTTGCTTCAGATAGCAGGAGAGATCTCATGTAAATACTTAGAACTGGATGCCAATGTTAAGATATGTTTAGAGCTATGGAATAAGAATAGTTTAGGTAATGAGACCTAAACATCTCGTCGTAGTGAAATTTGATTGCTGAAATCAATACTATTGCCTACTCAGATGGAGGCAACTCGCAGCTGTACATTTTGAAGGACCTTGAAAGACTGATTGCATTAAAAAAAAAAAAGATGATTAAATCTGCATTTGATTTGTAAAGCAGATGTTAAGACGATAATCACCACAAGCTTTTTAGTTTCTGCTAATGGAAGCACAGTTACAGGGAAAACAAGATTGCTTTCGATACTCAAGTTGTGATCCCAGCTGCATTTTTCTCAATGTCATCCATTCTGAGGCAAATGTGGAAACATCAAAATGCAAACTATATGGATAAGTCTGAGGGAAATTCATATAACCCAACAAAAGCTTTAATGTGTCTGTAGAGTGGTAGGTACAGCCATGCTCCCTCATTGTTTCCTGGCTTATGTTATCATTGTTGTTAAAGGAAGCATTGCTACAGTATTTCCTCATTTGCATGCTGGGTAAGCTATTTATGTAGCATCAAATGTAACACCTGTTTCAGTCTGATGGTACATTTCAGTAATATGAAATTGCATATGCTCCACGTGTGTTAATTAAATTTGATATATAAGCTGTTCTGTTTGACCATCATATCAAACCTTGCACTTGTAGTTCTGAAATACTTGAGGAAGGTGGGGTGGGGGGTGACTTGCTTGAGGANACCTTGCACTTGTAGTTCTGAAATACTTGAGGAAGGTGGGGTGGGGGGTGACTTGCTTGAGGAGGGGCCATAGATTGCCATGAAAAATATCAACTTGAGTGTCAGAAGTAGACACCACAGATAGATTTAGACGAAGCAGAAAAATGATTTTACTTCTTTAACCGCCAACTCAGCATAAACTCTGCATCACAGGTACCCCCATCCCGTGCGCTGGGACTCCCTGTGTATGTCTTCTCCCTGTGTATGTCTTCGGATGTCTTCTCCTTTTCATCGTCCCCCCAGTTTTTGACACTCTAAAGCTTTTGCGTTACTTCTGATACCACGTTGGCAGATGGAAATTATTCGTCTGTACCTGCTAAAGCAGGGAATTTTTGTTTTCTTTCCCTTCTCTTTGCTAATTTGCTGATTTGACATGTCCATATTGCTTTGACTCAAGACGAAGCAGTTCTGAAATACATTGCAGCTCATTAACGTGCCGAACTTCATTGGCTTCTACCTGGGATATGCCTCACAACAACATATCAGGCATGTAATGCTGCTAATTAATGCAACAAAAGCTTTATGAATAACCTTCAGTTGCTGCAGTGCTGATTTAGCATGACAGTGGGTAATTAACATGCATTTTAATGAAGTAGCCCCTTTTATGTCCATTCTTCCCTTGGGATCTAAGAAGGACTGTTTTCTATATGTGCCGTGCCTTTCAAAGTATTACTGATGCAGTAATTACTAATGTGGTTTATAGACTTATTGAGTGGGATTCATAAAGCACAGTGCCAGACATGACATGTCAATAAGGGCAAATATCGTCACACAACCATGTTCTCTCATTCAGAAACGCCAGTTGCTGGCATCTCTTAGCATCGTTACTATTTTTTTATTTACATGTCAAGGAAGTGATTTGAAAACCACACCATCATGCAAAATTTAGGATCTGTTTCAGTCTGGTGGTAAATTTCAGCGATATGAAATCTGGGCGACGTTTTAAACAGTATTTGCCTCACGTGCATGCATTAGTGAGCATAAATTTGATAGATAAGCCCACTCAGTGGCACTCTTCCTCAATCCTTGTCCTCTTCACAAACACACACTACCGAGAGAAATGTGTGGATCTATCTCTCATCTCAGTGACAGTCTCTTAAAGTGTGGATTGCTAATTTATGTTTTCTTTGCCAATTTAACACGTCAATTTTACTTTAACGCCAGATGAAGTGGTATAAAGCATGACTCTTAAACATGAAGCAGCTCATTAACATGCTGATCTTCATTGGCTTTTACCTATGATACCTTACAACAATGCTACCTTGATGGGGCACCATGCACTGATTAACATAAGGGAAGCTTTAGAAATAAGCTTCAATTATCTTATTAAGTGTGATGCTGTATAGTTACAGTGATGTTTTTATGAATTCTGCCCTTTGAATATTGTGCTCATATCTGTGATACTGCGCTGTAACAGGTAGTAGATTAGCCTCTGACTAGTCTAACTATTCCATAAACCTTTCTTTATTGACCTTCAAACCCATTTTCATGCTCTTCTTTGTCAGTCCTCCATTTGTTGGAGTGCTGTCGCTAAAACACCGTTGTGACGACTGCGTTCACAGACATGCTTTCCACTCTCCACTCAGATTGCCAGTGCGTCCCATGAGAGCTGAGATCTGCTTTTACACAAAGCCGCATTGACTTAAAACTGTCAAAGTGACCTTTTCCTGTCTACCCATGCTGTCCACACCTATAGCCCGGAATACAATCGCTACATGCAAAGACATCATGTTGTTACAATTCAAAATCTAAATTCAGGTTTCGTGAAGCAAGTACTCGCAGCTTGTAATTTTCTAAGTACTCCATATTTTCTGATCATGAGAGAGAATAAATAAATAAATAAATGATTATTATCATTATTTTTGCCAAACTCACTGTCTATACGTTGAGAGTGTTGGCACATATATTAACATTTTAATGTGTTTTAATGCATTTCACTGTTTTGTTTTTTTTATCTTTTCCTTATCTATCTATCTATCTATCTATCTATTATATATATCTATATATATTCAATTTTATTCCCATCATAGATGTATAGTGAAATTTGAGTCTTTTTTTTTTAAGTTAAATTAGTTTTGAAGATAATCTTAAATATTATAATAAATAATAGCATCACTACTGCTTTGCAACCTTCGAATAAAGGTGCATTATTATGTCTATTTCATTATTTATACTCATTTTATCCATTCTCCTTTAATAATTTAGCTACATTTGTACAATTCATGACTGATTTGGTTTAACATGACATTGCTAACTACTAGCCCATGTCATTAGAAGCATGTCTGGAGCCTTAAAGCTGCAGTTGCCAGGATTTTTATGCAAAGCCTGTCTTGTTAAACTAAACTGCAATACAAATATCCCACCTAATAGACTATTCCAACAAAGACTGTTAAAAACTGAAGTCACATATGTTTGGCAAAAAGAATCCATTACAGGCACAAATATGGTAAAACTCATGAGACTGACAATGATGACATCAACATTTATCATTTACAAGGGGACAAATCTGTCAGAAGGCTATAAGAAAAGTAACATTTGTGCTCTGTGATAGTAGTTATAACAGAATTTTACTTTTTACTTACTGTGTAATTTCCCTGTATTATGTAAAGGCTTGGTTATGCTGCTGACAGCACATACACTTCCACAGAGAGTGAAGGCATTTTATACTTGACACATTCTCTGTTGCAATATTCTCCAAAATGACAGGGGGCAGTATAGAGAAAATACCATGTCAAACAGGAAGTAGTTAACAAAGGCTACCAAAGCAACAAAATACAGCAAACATGCCTGCACTTAGCATTGAGCTAATCGACATTGAGGAGGAAATTATTTGCTTATTGTTGTTACGATTGCAAAGGCGTTGGAGAAGGAGATGATCTGTCCGCGCAATACGTGCAGAGAGACGGTGAACATAGCCAATGCCCTACTTATGCCCCTCATGCCAAGTTACAAAATACAGGAGACATGTGACCATGCAATACGACGTTGCAGAGATCCAGAGCGCCATTAGCGATTACATCATATGTGGTGCACATCTCTTTGCCCTGGCGACAACGTGAAGTATAAACCGAGCTTTACAGTCTGTCTGCAAAGCTTTACCTCAGTCATTCAGGTCATAAGATGTCTGAGAGGTTAAATGCAATCACAGGACGTTTCATTATTCATCTGAAAGACTTCCTTAGTTCAAACTAATGTGGAGAAATGGTAATGGCATCAATTCCCATGTGGTAGCCACACTCATCATTCCACAGGCCCACCCATTGTGGAATGTAAATGTAGTTGTGGACAGAGACTCCCTGCACTCAAGCAAAAGGTACCATTTTCCCACACTAATTTGAAGAGATTTTGGTATTCGTCTGAAAGTCTTCGCCCCGGTTCAATCCTAAAATTCAGTCCAGTGATTGCATTTAGCCTCCCAGACATATTACATTACAGTTCAGGCTGTTAGATTTTATGGTTAGAGCGATTAAATTTGTCACTGAGATACCAATACATTTGTCCAGTAGTCTCTCCTGAATGCACCACTTGGAGAATTGAGTGAGTACATGCAGCATATCATTGTGAAGTATGTTTTTTTTTTTTTTTTTTTTTGGGGGGGATGCAGCATAAATCAATTCAACAATTTGCTGTGGAAATGATTTTTTGGAGCAGAGTGCTTAAGAGGCTGCAGAAAGAGTTTTAAATATGCTACATGCAAACCTTCCAGGTAAAGGTTCAAAACCCTGAGCACTTTAAAATAGATTTTCCCTCTTGACCCAAATGGATTTCTAGTGTCAAGTATGACCGCCACCAGGAAACGTTCTCTACCCACAGCAGGCGACTCATCAGAGCAGCAGCAGGGATAACTGTTTTCTATTCACACTACATCTAGACTGTGTGCTGCTATTAATGTGCAACGGTGCCTGCAGCTTTAGGGACCATGCTAAACACGATTTAGCACGTTTGAGCCCAATAATTACTACCTGCATTGACTTTACTGCCAGCCATTTTCCAAAATTTAGAACTATATTTTAGTTTTCATGTTATTTTTTCAAATCCCCTAATTTTTCAAAATCAAATGTTCAGGTGATACACACACACACCTAAAAGTTCAGTGTTTTGCCTGGTAACACTTACAGTGCATGTGATTGTAGAAGGTACAATACAGGTAAGAAGGTTTTAAATATTTGGTAAAAGCAGTCTTTTCCTGGGACTATTTCCTCTGGCGGAGACATACATTTTTTTTCTGTGTAGCTTTATGTTGAATCTGTGTTGAAACACTAAAATTATGTTACTTCAATAAAAAAAAAAATTAATAGACGTTTGGTTTGCTGTGATGGATCATCTACCTCAAGCACGTTTCAAGTCTCTACAGCTGATTTTTATAGCGTTCTGGAATGAACTGAAACCAATGGCAGTCTGGAAGGCTGGAAAAAAAAAATCTCAAATTTACCGCTCCGGTAGTATTTTCTGGAAAAAATGGTTGGCAGTAATGTATTAAAAAGTGATTGTATTTGTACCTTCTCCTCAGGTACTACCAGGTACGAGCAGGGCTGAAGGTCTCACCTCGAGTTCCACACAGAGTGGTAGTGACAACAGGAGACAACACAGGTAACAACAATCTGACTATTGAGATAAGATTTCAATTTTCTGTATTGGTTCTTTGTCTCGTAATAAATTGTTTTTACATTTTTGCTGAATAAGCCATATTTGTACAGCAAAACACTATTTGAACCCTCATCCATCCACTCATCCATTTTCCACCACTTATCTGGATCCGTCATGGAGGTAACAGGCTAAGGCTTAGACCACAGCCCCTCTCTCAAGCCACATGCTCCTGGGGGTTCCAGGCATTCTCAGGCTAGATGGGATATATATAATCTCTCCAGTGTATTCTGAGTCTGCCCGTGGTCTCCTCTCATTTGGACATGCCAGGATTTACCTCCCCAGGGGTTCCAGGAGACAACCAGAATAGATGCCTGACCTACTCAGCTGGATCCTTTCAAAATGAAGGAGCAGTTGTTAAACTCTATTCTCCCTTCTCACGCTTCTAAAGAGCGAGTCCAACACCTTACAGAATAAATGTTTTGGCCGCTTGTATCCCCAGTCTCATTTTTTCAGTTACTGCCCAGAGTTCATCACCATATTCAGTTTTTGGAGAGTTGGAATGTAGATCAAATGGGAATTAAGAGCTTTGTCTTTAGGTTTGACTCTCATTTTACTTTGATAATGTGCTACAAACAACTCTCACTTGTGAACAAGACCCAAAGATACTTGAACTCGTTTACTTGGGACAGGTTTGGAGGGGTTCACATTCACCGGGCTGGAGGTCTCAGCCTGATGAAGCCAACAGAACTACATCATCTGCAAAAAAAAAAAAAAAAAAAAAAAAAAAAAAATCCAACGCTTAGGTCGCCAAACTGGATGCTCTCTAATCTCTGGCTCTTCTTTGTGATTCTTCTCTCCCCGTAGAGAGTGCAAGGGTGCAAACACACACACACACACACACACACATAAAGACACAGACATCTACATCTGTGAGAACAACTGTATGCACTCCCAACCTCACAGCACCTCTTTAACTTACTCACACTTATTTCCTGATGCCTAAAACATGATGACGGACTGCATGTGCTACGGATAACAACGGGAGATGATTCTTTACCTGCTGCAGGTATCTCCCCTCAATCAGATATAGCGATTTCAATTGTTGAAGCAGAGGAAGACAGACAGAGGGGGAGAGGAAGATGGAGATGAAGAGAGAGAGAGAGAGAGAGAGAGAGAGAGAGAGAGAGAGAGAGGCTAGCTAAACATATGAGTGTTCATGCATGTGAGCGTGCGTATACTTATGTGCAGCCCTGAAATTAGATTCTTTTCTACAGTGTTCTCTTGATTATATTCTCTCACTCCTGCCTTTTGTTGTGTCTTACATCTATTCTTCATGAACCTTCCATTACAGGTAATTCCCTCCCCTCCCCNGCCCCCAGAATATATGGATTTACCCTACACACAACAATTTATATTTTATCTGCACACGACATCTGTGAATAAAAATGACCACATAGCGAAGTTTTCATTTAACAAGTTGCCGTGCACATTAAGCAGAGTTATAAGTGTGTCCCTGCCTTTGTCCGAGCTGTGTGAGTTATGCACAAGGACATCAGAGAATGAGAGTGTGTCTGACAAGTTTATGGCTCTACCTTTTCCTCAGAGTTAGGTTATATGAAAGATCGTTTTACTTTACTATGATGAGCAGGGAAACTTGTTCTACAGCAGCTTGAATAGGTTGGTGTTGGTGATGTTTTATCTTTTAACTGTTAAAAGATAAAACATCAACAACACCAAACAACACACAAACATAAACATTTTTGATGAAGCGATTGTCACACACATTCAAATTAACCTGCATGCAGAGCTCCACTTCTCCGTCCTTTAATTAAGGACTCACACAGCAGGAAAATGTCCTGTTTGTGTTCCAATGTAATTTTCTTGGTAACTTTTGAGAGATCCACCTTTTACTTGCTGTTTCAAGATATCCACACTGTGAATCTGTGTTTTGAAGTTGGCTTCATTTCTCGCTTAAAATACTTCACGACACAGGATGACAAATTTTGTTTTGCTAAAACATGGACATTTTTGACAAACCTGTAAACAAGAAATGGAAACAGAGTGAGTATGCAGGATTTCATCAAAAGCTGATCAGACGACAGTCAAAAATGGCTAAAATTAAGAAAAGAAGAAGTTTATAGTCTCTCTTTTAAGTTTTCTGGAATTGTGTAATGAACAATTTGTGTAATAGGTTGTTGCTAACACAAAACATGTTGGTATGTTGTTGTAATGACAATTTTGTTTTAAAACAAAATAATTTTGGTATGTCTTAATAATGTAGTGATAGTAACACAAAAGTATCTTGGTAAAACGTGAAAAGGATTTTATTATAACAAGAAAATGTTCTCATTATATACTGTACACACACACACACACACACACACACATATATGATGGCAGCAATAAGCTGCCGTTGTATCTGATTCTTTCCACGTCTTATCCTCTTTTGTATTCACAGGTTGTGACACACTGTTTCTCAACTCACCCAGGCATGAAAAAATCTGGATCTCTGGCAAAACAGGAAGCCAATTCACAGTAATAGTGCTATTTTTAGCCTGTCATGACTGGAGCTGTGTGTGTGTGTGTGTGTGTGTGTGTGTGTGTGTGAGAGAGAGAGAGAGAAAGAGAGACAGTGTGATCTAGTTTAACTGTTCTTGTGAGGACATGATATATCACCAGCCTTAAGTCAGTATCAGTATGTAGTCATTTTTATGGTCAGCGGTTAGAACTTGTGTATTAGCTTTTAGGTTTGAAGGTAAATGTCTTCACACCTGCGTGGTTTGACCCCATTCAGTCAGACTCGCGTTAATTTCCCCCCCTGCTATGACCTTTAGACAGGTCTGAATGTTTTGAGGAGGCAGTCTCGGTCCGGTTCCAAATGAACTCTGGAGCGGTGTGTTTGTGTCATTAATGTGATCCACTCTCGTTCTGAACAAACTATGAGGTAGGGCTGGATGATCTGAAAACATTTTTTAATCACAGTATATTTTTTAATATTGATCGATATTGATATATATCACGATATAAATCATGGCAAAGATTCTGCTGCATTTGCTGCGGTGTGGTCTTCTGGAAAGTAAACCGTGTGTAGGCATTTATTCTGAAGAGCCCAGTTATCGTCTATAAAATATATGATGAGGCTCATGTGTGGTTCAGATGTGTGACTCCACCACATATCAGAGGCAGTGGCAAAGTAGTGGACAGTTTTTAGCAGCTCTTCCATTCTTTGTCTGCACTCCATGTACAGCTGCAGGAGAGTAGTATGAGAGAAATATTTGTGACCAGCAAGCTGATATCTCAGGTCAGCATCCTAAATCCTTCGTTTTCAACAGCTCATATTGGCATCATATCTTAAATAGCTTAAATAAAAAAAAGCTACAGCACATTGATGTCTTTGTATCTTTTTGTTTTGTGGTTGTATGGTGCAAAGGCAGAAAAAGCAGAGTGTATGTTTGTTGGCATGGAGCGTCTCTGTCCTGGGGGATGGGTTTGAGGACGCCGCTGTGTGACCCCGTAAGATGGCAGCGTTTCAAATGGTAAAACAAGTTTGTTGTACAGCCGTGCTTCGTCAGCAAATTTTACAGTCAACATGCTGCATCTGCTTTGTGTCAGACTTTAAATAACTAAAATGACACCACACCGCTGACATTTTTTTGTTTATACCTTGCTTATCTACAACGTCCACTTTCTTTGGGACAGTACCGCTGCTGAGCTTTACTTTCTTCATCATCATTTGACTTTTTTTCCTCTGGAGCTTCATCTTTCTGACATCTTTGTCTGTCTTTCGCTCACATATCACCAGCTGCAGCGTGTTCACATTTAGCTAAATGCTGCTTTGAAGAAGTGGTGGGCTGGTATTGGACCACACTGCCACCTGATTGGCTCATTTGTTACAGTTCTGACAAGCTATTGGCTGCTTGAGCCATCATTAACTTCCTGTATTCAAGCACTATTTTCTATTGATTTTATATTGACGTCCTCATTTTTATATCAAAGAATTTTTTATATCACGATGTGATTATATATTGTTTCCAGTCCTACCATAAGACGATCTATATCATAAATAATTAATCTTTGGTGGTTAACACTTAAAGTATCATACCACCCATTTTGCATGTTTGAGCCTAATATATTACATTTTCATACACATAACGTTACTGACAATCATTTCCCAAAGCATACTACTGGAACGGTAAGTTAAAAATATTTTTCCTACCTTCCAGACCTCCATTGGTTTCAGTTCATTCTGGTACGCTATTAAAATCAACTTGTTGATACTTGAAACATTCTTGGGATAAGTAATCCATCATCATGAACAACACATGTATTCAGGTTTTTTTGAAGTTACGTAATTTTAGTGTATAAGAGCAATAAAAAGTACAGAGTGAATGTATGTCTCCACTGGGGGAATATAGTCCTCAGTGGAGACATACAAGAAGACCTGCGTTTATCGAAAATTTTAAACAACCCTGACTTCATAAGGCTGTGTAACTATTAGCAGGAGAAACATGGATTTCTAAGGTGGGTGTATCACTTNACTTCATAAGGCTGTGTAACTATTAGCAGGAGAAACATGGATTTCTAAGGTGGGTGTATCACTTGAATATTTGATTTTGGAAGATTTAGAGGTTTTGCAAAATATCAGAAAAGCTGAAATACGGTTTTATCCTTTGGGAAATTAACATGTATAAAAATTTAATATATTAGGCTCAAACATGTAAAACTGGTGGTATGGTCCTTTAACTACAACTGTGGTAAAGTTTGTTTTTCATGTTAGATGCTGGTCAGATATCTTAAAACAAATAAATGTGTTTGAGCAGCTATAGCAGTGGAATTGGATATCGGCTAGACTTATTTAACACGTCTCCAGACTGAAGTTTGCACATAGAAGCCATAGCAGTATGTGCTCCATGTTTCTGTTCAGCCATCTGAAGGTAACACGTCTGCTTCACATAATGCAAAGCAATGTGGGTTTTCCACATGTTGTTGTGACAAATTGTGTGTCAAATTCAGCTTCTGTTATCATAGTTTTCTTGGTACAGTGTATGGACCAAATTCATAACTTGGACAGTACCCCAATTCTGTCTTTGTTCTATGTTATTCAGTTCTCCTGCTGTGAGTTTTTTCTTCTTTTAATGTTCTTTCTCCTGCCCTCACAGACGTCTGTCCAATGAAATGATTGACTGCTCTCACATGACTTTTGCTGATATATTTTTGGTTTGATTACATCTTTATCCTTTGTGAAACAACCAAACCAAACCGTAAAGGCAATGTGACAGTTTGCTTCACGATTCAGACCAGAACGAAGGGACTACAGATCTGAAAATGCCCTAAGACTCTAGGGAGTAAAAAAAAAAAATTCAGTGTGTGTGTGTGTGTGTGTGTGTGTCAGCTGTCTATGGTAACAATGTGTCTCAGTTTAAGTTTTCACATTGACTCATTTAATTTACAATCTCCTCTCCAGAGACACGATGATAGGAGTATCAGCAAAGAAAACAGTTTCTCCACTGTGTTAGTTCACGGATGGAATAAATCCCAAGTAGCCAAAGTTGTAACGGACTGCAGTGGAAATGAGAAAGAGAGCAGGGCTGCAGTGTTGCTCTCAGTAGTCTGTTTCCGTGTCCTAAATCCTCCAGATCTCATACGGCGTCAGCTCAGGAAAGCTAGGAGAATGTTGCTGGAGCGGGTTGCAGGTAACAGAATCTTTCTGGTGCATTACTATTAAATACAATATAATCTGCTGCAGTTCATATCACAGCTGCTGAGTTAATTCATGAACATCATTTGCTTATTTTGCAACATTATCCAATATTTGTAGTAGTAAATACACACCACCAACACAAGTGAGTGTGAGATACACTTTTTTCTGCTCTTAGGCTGGTTTGTATGGAACAGATGCAGTTCTTGTGGAATATTTGGCATTTGCCAGGTGAGACTGGGTAAAGCAGAAAGTTAAATATAACTTCCAGTTAAATATAACTTCCTGCATGTGTGAGATGTCGTTGTACACAACAGTATCTCCCATGGTGTCTTTACGTAGCTCTCTGCTGTCTCGTCTTCGGCATGGATGGATGACAGCTCTCCATTTTATCCTTCGGAAAAAAAAAAAAAAAAAAAAGTTCAGTGAAAATCTGCTGGTCCAAAATGTACGGAACCCCTAAGGGGACATGGGATGGGTAAAAAATATCGAGGAAAAAGTAACAAGTCCTTTTGCAAGATAACCCAAGTGACCTAAACCCAAGCACCAACTGAATGTCTTTATATTTTAGTCCAAGCTCAAAGTAAAACTAAAGAAATCGCTCCATTATTGACGAGCAGCAACACGTTAGAGTGACCCGGATGTACTTCGCTTCCCCTCAATGAAGGGTCAAGTTTTGCGTTATCTCACAAAACATTTGCCTTATCTTGCAATAGTACTTTTGCGAGATAGCACGTTATTTTTTTTTCCTTCCACAGATTTTGTTTTTTCTCCCATGTTCCTTTAGGGATTCCATAAAAATGAGCTCTGAGATCCAGGCTCCACATTTAAATTGCTGCTTCCAAGTCTCATGCAACTGGTTTTATATACATAAAAATATGCCATGAAGGAAATGTTATGGACATATTACTAGGTCCTACCTAGTAAAATTGCCGTCACTACTTTTATGGAAAAGTAACTTGAGGTCCTTTTCAAACATAAAGCTTAAACTGTTAAATTGCCAGCAAATTAACAGAATATTGGGGCGTCAGAAAGGGGCTCAAGACAGAAATAAATAGAATGCTGCAATTTATGCAAAAGACACAGGAATAAACGTACAAGTTGTTGGCCTGTAATGACTTAAGTATGTTTCAAGGTAGAGAAGTTGGATTAGAGCACCTGTTGATACATATGCATGTCAAATATATCTCAGCATATTAACGTGAACCAAAAAAGATGTAAGAACATATAATTCCACATGCTTTTCTTTTTTATTTTACTGCTTACATGCTGCTATATGCAGCATTTGTGAGCAAACAGAATTATCTGGCAGTGTAAATCTGTATTTATGTCAGCTTGGCTAAACTGGATTTGTGTTATTTATTATAGATTTCTATATTCCATACACTTTGTATATTCTATAATCCGCTGTCCATCCACCGAATGAAGCAGAAAATCATGCAGTTGCTCCAAAGCAATGCAGTCTACACATAATCCACTAAATGCTGCATATACAGTATTTCCCCCAGATTAAATAAAGTATGCTGCAAATAGGGAATGTTGCAGTAAATGCATTGCTGTGAGGACCAGTATTTTAATTGGAGAGCTGCTTCCACAAGGTCACGTATTAAGCCCGTAAACCGAAGACGCTGAATGCACCAGCCGGTGAGGGGAAATACATTAATCNGTATTAAGCCCGTAAACCGAAGACGCTGAATGCACCAGCCGGTGAGGGGAAATACATTAATCTCACACTGGAAATAATCCCTCACCGTGTTTTCTGTTAAAGTGTATGCTTGAGGTTTCAATCATCTGCACCCTTCACACAAATGAATTGTGTGTGAGGGATCGTGCCACGCGCTCTCCACTCGAGTATTTAACGGGTATGATTCAACCGGTGCCATTAGCTTTCTGTCTCCCACTGCATGGACCTGTTAGCAGGGAGAGGAAGAGCAACTGAGTTTTTTAGGTTTCTGTATTTTTGTGATTAGGAGAGACTAATGCAAATACACACACACATTCTCCAACACACACACTCGCACATGGCAGATGTGCCGTACCGGAGTCTGTAAGAAGATTATTTCCTGCATAGAATCACTGTGCTACAGTTTAAAGGGCATTTCTGCAGGTTTTAATGTGCTGCATGTGATAACTCCCCCAAAGGTGTACAAAACGGTGGTGAGACCAGCGATGTTGTATGGCTTAGAGACAGT
>VXCM01010045.1:0-10449 GCA_014773175.1 Lucifuga dentata | reverse complement strand
TGCATTTTTGAGCCTAATATATTCAATTTTCATACATGTTACGTTACTGACAATCATTTCCCAAAGTACACTGCTGGAATGATGAATTAAAAATGTTTTTCCTACCTTCCAGACCTCCAGTGGTTTCAGTTCATTCTGGTACACTATTAANGAATTAAAAATGTTTTTCCTACCTTCCAGACCTCCAGTGGTTTCAGTTCATTCTGGTACACTATTAATACTTGAAACGTTCTTGGGATAGGTCAGGGATGGACAACTGGTGGCCCGCAGGCTGGATATGGCCCGCACCTTTAATTTATCAGGCCCTCAGATGACTTCAATTAATTAAAATGAAAATTATAGAAAGTGTTTTCCTTTGATATTACCACCACCCATCAGCAGAGGGCGCTCGGTGATTACTGATGCTTTATTTACTACCTGTGGCCCTTTGACCGTGAGAATGAAGTTTTATTGGCCCCATCCTCATCAAAGTTGCCCATCCCTGGGATAGGTAATCCATCATCATTAACAAGATGTATATTCAGGGTTTTTTTCAAAGTTATGTAATTTTAGCTTTTAAATGCAATAAAAAGCGTGGAGTGAATGTATGCCTCCACCAGGGTATATAGTCCCAAAAGAAGACCTGCGTTTATGTAAAAATTTAAAGGACCTTGACTTCATAAGGCTGCGTAACTATTAGCAAGAGAAACATGGATTTTTAAGGTGGGTGTATCACTTGAATATTTGATTTTGAAAGATTAAGAGATTTTGCAAAATATCAGGAAAGCTGAAATACGGTTGTATCCTTTGGGAAATGATTGTCAGTAATGTAACGTATGAAAATTTAATATATTAGGCTCAAACATGCAAAATGGAACGTATAGTCCTTTAAAGTGCATCACTGGACTGGAAACCATTTTCATCCGAAACGCTTCTTCAGTTTGAATTGTAGCAGCAGACGCACCCATCAATGGAACACTTCCACCCACTGTGGATGTAGATGAGACACCATTTGTCTAGCTTGCCTGCTGCTCTCACATCAATCCACCGACGTTTGCGTTTCACCAAACCACACGCTATCTCCCCCAGTACCTGTACTCAGCCACGTCCACACCCCACAGTGGGCAGATCTGTCCACTACCTGCTCCCACTGAAGAAGGCTTTTGGATTAAATTTCTCCAGTCCAGTGATTTAACTCAAACTCTCAGAAATATTTTGGATATTTTATTTCTTGAGATGGAAGGCGTGATGACCATCAATGTGTCGGGCTGTGATTCTAATAATTGTGTCGTATTGTGTTCTACAGAAAGAGCAAATGTTTGTTGGTACTGCACATAAATTTAGACCCCACAGCCCCTNAATTGTGTTCTACAGAAAGAGCAAATGTTTGTTGGTACTGCACATAAATTTAGACCCCACAGCCCCTTTTAAAGGACCATACCGATGATTTGCATGTTCCACCTTAATAAATTTATACCCGCATCCACGTTACGTTACTGCCAACCATTGTCTACAGCATACAACCGTATTTTAGTTTTTGTGCTATTTTGCCAAATCCTCTAGTCTTTCAAAATCAAATGTTTAGGTGATACACCTTAAAATTCAATGTTTCCACTACACTTAAGCTGAATATAGAAGGTTGTTTTTAATTTCTTGGTAAAAGCCTTCTCCTGGGACTATATTTCCTGGTGGAGACATACATTTTCTTCAGTGCAGCTCCATGTCGGCTTGGTTAAATTCGACAAGGATGCCGCCTTTACATTGCTACATTTTCTGTACCAGCATCTTGAGGGCTCTAAGACTCAGGCCAGACTTTTAGATTAGATTTCTCCTCTGCTTTCAACACTATTCAGCCACATCTGCTTGCAGAGAAAACTTCCCTATCATTTTAAACTTGATTTCAACATAACTGGCTGGATAGTGGACTTTTTAACTGATAGGTCACAGTGTGTAAGAGTAAATGGTATTGTCTCCAATCAGCTCCACTCATCCACTGGTTCCCCACAAGGTTTTCGTCTGGTTGGTTCTGTAAGCTGTGGTTGACAGGTTGGTGCTGTAGCTATCAATAGGCTTAACAGAAATAGCCCTTATATTTATATGACTTTTTTTTTTTTTTTATTACATTTATGTTTATTTGTTGACTCTGCTTTTTAATGCTTTTTGTCTTATTGTTGTTCTTCCTGTCTGGCTGCAGATGTGTTTTGATGTATTTATTTGCAGAGGTGTGAAGAGTAATACAATATTGTACTCAAGTAAAAGTACTGTTACTTTGACAAAATTTTACTCAAGTAAAAGTACTTGTGTAAAAATTTACTTAAGTAAAAGTAAAAAGTATTTTGTTTCAAATGTACTCTGAGTAAAAGTATATTTTATACGCTACCAAAGAATGCAAAAAATACATACATTTTAAACAATTTTAATGCAAAATACAAACACATAAGAAACAAACTTCAATTTGTATGGTAAGCAGATGTGGATGGATACAGCAGACAAATTTCAATCATTTATATCAGTGATCTTGCATGTTTGAGCCCAATACATACAACCTGCATACATGTAGAGATTACTGACAACCAATTTCCCAAAACATAAAACCCTATTTTAGATTTCTTGTTATTTTTCTCAAATCCCTTAATCTTTCACAAATCAAATGTTTAGGTGATAAATCCACCTTAAAATTCAGTGTTTTGCCTGCTTACACTTATACACACTGTAGAAGGCAAACTCGTTTTAATATTTAATATTGGAAAACAAAGTTTGCTCTGCATGATGTAGCTATGTTCTTTCTTTTTTATGAAGCTTAAATCCGGCCTGGGATCATCTTCTTTAAATCTGGTTTTTGTGTATTCAAATTAAAACCCTGGCTACAAACCAAATTTCCCCTAGCAGGGCAATTTTGAACTTTTAACTTGAACTTGAAAAAATAATAACATTTGGTGTGCTGTGATGGGTTATGTATCTCAAGCATCTCTAGAAGTTAACTTTTTAGTGCAGTGGAATAACTGAAGCCAATGGCATCCTGGAAGGTAGGAAAAACAATTCTGATTTTTTCCTGCTCCAGATGTACTGTATGTTTGGGAATGTAACATATGATGGCTGTATTACTGGGCTCAAATATGCAAAGTCACTGGTTGTTCCTTTAATCTTCTGCTCACCTCATCCCTGTGAGGATTTGTGTAGAATAACTAAAACTGCATAGAAGCTGCAGTTTATGATGATGATAAGCAGATTTTTACTGCTTATTTCCTCCTCCTCCTAGTTTGCATTCAGACACTTGAAGATAGCAGATAACCGTCGTCTGGGTGCTGCTGCAGTACCATATACCTGCACGAAGAAGAGGTGATAAAAATCATTTAAACATATAATTACAGTTTTTACATTATTTGAGTGATTATAGCTTTAAAGACAATGTATACTCATTCTCCTGATGGGAGCTATTTGTATCCAGTTGATTACGTTTGATAAATTACACTTGTCTGAGTTTTTTCATTTGCTTCATGTCATAAACAAGCAGAATAATAAAATAAGCTGATGGACCATATTTATTAAATTTCTCAGTTGGGTTTGTCTGACATTTTTAATAATTTTCTCTGGTAAATCTTAGGCAGCAGTAATTACATGCAGAATGGCTATTTCATCCCAACATAAACTGATGCTACCATAATTTATTTTCAATTAGTGTGTTTTGGTCTGTGAGGATCCATTACAGAATGTGGTAAACAAGCTGCGATGCGTTCGAGTGTCAGCGGGAATAAGGAGGAGCGCCGAGAGGCCAGAGAGGCTCAGCAGTGTCTGACTTCAAAGCAAAATGCAAATCAGGCATGATGAATCCGCTGGAGTGTCTGGAGGTCTGGAGGTTTCTACACATCTTCTCACTGACGGCGGCCTCAGAATTCACACTTTAACACGCTGCGGTTTCAACATGAAGGCCACTCTCCTCGTCTCTGACCGTCAGGTTTCAGCAGTCAGACTCTCTGCTGGAAAAGGAAAAGGACAGCAAGCTAGCAGCTTTGCACCATGACACTCACACACTTCAGACTATCATCCTGCTTCTAGATTTACATTCAAACATGGAGGTCGTAGCATCAGACATTCTACTTTGCTGGCAGTAAAAACCTGTTTTGGCTCATATGCAGCTATCTCTCTCTGCTCTGACTGACACACACACCCACACACACACACACATCACTAGGAGACGTTCAGGCAGCACACTTCATCCTGCTCAGCCGGCTGATTGGTCAGAGACCACATGCGGAAGTGACGGCGTTTATACCTTTTCAGAATGAAAAACTGCAGTCATAGAGAAGAGGGTGTGTGTGTGTGTGTGTGTGTGTGTGTGTGTGCATGCATTTGTCAGTAATCTCAAAGTAATTACTGATACAAATGAGTAATGGTGAAAATGACACATTTTCACGTTTTGAGGGGGAGGGCTTCTGTGTTTTTATGATCTCCACTTGATTATAAACTGGGATAAACTGGGATAGTAGGGATTACAGAAAGCAGTCAGTCAGTACGTTTACATGCACTTTAACACTTTGATTTTACTCGGATTAAAAGTAATAAATCTTTCAAATGTAATGTAAACACCATGATTTGAGTTGAATTGCCGTAAAGCAGAGTAAACTTCCTTTAAGTAACAGATCTAAATATGTAAATCTATTGATGCAGGCATGTAAACCTTCATATCAGCAGATAAGAGTCAGACATGTCTGCATGAATTTCCTCACCTGACGGACTCTCCTCACACTCTGATTACCTGCAGACCATCGAATCCAAATGATTTTGTCCATGTGTACATCTTACTCACATTATTACCTTAGAGTACAAAGAACTGCAGTATAGACTGCTGCTGATTTGTTCCTTTTCCACTCGCACCTGATTCTGTGACTTTTGCCATTCCCATCTGATAATCCTGATATTCCATCTGCTAATCCTGATATTCCCATCTCCTAATCCTGACATCCCATCTGCTAATCCTGATATTCCCATCCGCTAATCCTGATATCCCACCTCCTAATCCTGATATTCCATCTGCTAATCCTGATATTCTGTCTCCTAATCCTGCTATTCTCATGTGCTATTCCTGATATTCCACTTGATAATCCTGATATTCACATCTCCTAGTCCTGATATTCCATCAGCTAATCCCAATATTCCATCTACTAATCCTGATATTCCCATCTGCTAATCCTGATGTCCCATCTCTTAATCCTGATATCTCACCTCCTAATCTTGAGATTCCATCTGCTAATCCTGATATTCCCATAGGCTAATCCTGATATTACCATCTTCTTATCCTGATATTCCACCTGCTAATCGTGATAATCACATCTCCTAATCCTGATATCCTACCTCCTAATCCCGATATTCCCATTTGATCATCCCATCTCCTAACATCCCATCCTATTCCATCCTATTCATCTGCTAATGAAGCTTTCCAATGGTGTTTATTTGCCACAGGTGGATTTTTTAGGAATAAAAAAGTGAAAAACATCAATAATATCAATATGATCTTCATCATATTGATGAAGATCATTTTCTGAGCAGATTAAACACAGCAAACAGTCACACATCACAACTCTGTGTAGAAACATGAAAGGATTGTCAGATGATTAATATACATATCTGCGATTTCCTGAATTGCTCTTGAATTTATTTATTTTATTAATTACATTTATTTAAAAGGGACAACGTACAATACTAAACATAAATGTTGCCATTTAATGTATTGTACCGGAGTTAGCTTAGAGCTAATTTTCATCTGTAGTCCCTTGGCAGGTTAAAGGTAAAAAAGAGTCCACACATACTAGAATTAATTTCACTAAAAAAAAACACTAAGATACAGGGATACAATACAGCTCTCATTCTAAGAAAAACAACACAAGCAGATTAAAAAACAGCAAATAAAGTACAAAGAGTCCAGTAAGTCCAAAGAAGATGTAACTGATGTAACTGTTCCTACATTGGGAATTCTAGAAGACCCACTGGAATCCTGGAATTCCTAACTGAATTTTCCTGCAACATTGTGGTAAGACATCTGATGGAAAGGTTTTGAAAAAGCGATCGCTCACACTGCAGTAAGTCTTGTTGAACACCCATTTTTGCTCCACTTTCTGAAGGTATTTCCCTTGGTGTGGAGTTTGAGCTGAGCTGCAGACGTGGATGTTTGCTGCAGACAAACACACACACAACGTCTCTGCTGCATGACAGGAAGCAGCAGGAAGCCTCGTCTACAAACAGCCACACGGTGATAATGGCTCAGCCTGATCCAGACCTTCGTACAGCGACACAACAGAGGCTGAATGTGAAATCCTGAACGTGCTGCTGGACAAAGTTTGAAGACTTTGAGAGGTTGTTTGCAGATGTAAAGGAGGACGAGTCTAAAGCCAGGTGAGTCAGCATTTCCATCGGCTCCCTCTAGGAAGCGATTAGTCAGGATTAGGTTTTACATGCCAAAAATGATGCTTGGATTTGATGCTGACCTTGTCATTTTTTATGGAGTATATCCTTTCTGAATGTGGAGGTTTTGTAGCATTCTTCCTCTGATCTGAACTGTCCACGTTCAGAGACATGAACAGGTAGTCGCCATGTTGATCCCATTCAGAAAGCCCACAGTGGCAGGTGGAAAAATGCTGCCATCAGAGAGAGAGGGGAGAGGGTGATGTGTGTCTGTGTGTGTGTTAATTATATAAAGGGGGAAAATGGCACAAATTTTCACTTTAGGAGAGAGGAGATTGGAATTCTGTGTAATCGTCACTTGATTCTAAGGGATATAAATGGTAATAACAGCACAGTTTCACTTTGTCTGAGGAGCATAGACACAGTGAGAGGAGAGAGAGAGAGAGAGAGAGNGTTTCACGCCTCAACACACCCCGCGTGAAGTGGGTGTGCCTGGCAGCCTTGGAAAGTTAAAAATTTTGGATGCAGACCCCCGTTATTTACTGGTGGGGACCACCTTCCAACTCCCCAAGTATGTGGGAGAATGCAGCCTTAAAGGAGCATACCGGTGGTTTTGCGTATTTGAGCCAAAAATATACAGCCTGCCTACATGTTACATTACTGCCAATCAATTTCCAAAACATACTGAAATAATAAAAGTGTTTGAAATGATAAATATTAGAATTGTTTTTCCTACTTTCCAGACTTCCATTGGTTTCAGTTGATTGAAAAAAGAGACTTGAAAAAAAAACCCCAGCATGTTGTTCAGCATGGTGGAAATCACAGAGGTTNTTTTTTTTTTTTTTTTTCAAAGTTACTTAATTTAACTGATCCAACATGCAGCTACATGGAAGGAAATGTATGACTCCGCCAGGAAATATATTCCCAGAAGAAAATGGCTTTAACTGAGAAATTAAAACGACCGTGCCTTTTACAATCATGCATAAGTGTTATCAAGCGAAAAAATGAATTTTAGATGGATGTATCGCTTCAACATTAGATTTTGAAAGATTAGAGGATTTGGCAAAATAACAGGAAAACTAAAATACAGTTTTGGAAAATGGTGTCAGTATCATAACGTGTACAGTATGCGAGTTGTATTTATTGGGCTTATACATGTGTGTGGTCCTTTCAATCTAACGTTCTTCAGGCACCTTTGGGTGACACAGCTGGTACGTCCATGTCTTTCTGCCATTAGTGGCGCTAAAAATGGCTGAAAGCTGAAGCTAAAAGGACTTCCCATAACAGATATGATTTACGTCTGATCTCTGTCAGAACACCAGGCATTTCCTTCAAGAAGAGCTCTGGGTTAATGGTTCTACTCATTGATAAACATGCTGAAGTGATAATCAAACGCTGGTTTTAAACCTCGCTGTGCCAAATATACTTAAAGATTATGTGACCCAGAGGAATTTCTCTGAAGGAAAGCTGGAGTCTAGAGGGATTTTTATCCTGGTAAGAGAAGAAAACAGCATAACATCCAGGAAAGGCAGCAGCACTAAACACCGCTGCATTAGCAGGAAAGCTACTCACACACACACACACACACGCACATACACACAGACACACACACACGCACACACATGCACATGCACACACATATGCATGCACACATGCACATACACACATGCACACACATCCACACACAAGCATATGCATATGTGCATGCATGCACATGTGCACACATGCGCGCACAAGCACACAGGTGCGCATGCGCACACACATACTTGCATGCACACACACACATGCACACATGCATGCAAGCACATACACACAGGCATGCACACACACACCTCACACGCACGCACACACAGGCATGCACACACGCACTTGCACATGCACACACACACACACACTACACATGCATGCATGTACACACACACACACAGGCATCAACAAGGGAAATGGCAAAGTTAGAAACCTTTTCAGTAGGGAAAGTTAGGACGTCTATGTGACAATGATGGTGGAAACATCAGTATATAAAAGCGTAAACACGCACACACACACACACACACCAAGCCGCTCCATATGGAGCAGGAAGTCAGTNAAAGCGTAAACACGCACACACACACACACACACCAAGCCGCTCCATATGGAGCAGGAAGTCAGTCTTGTGCAGCATTCATTAAGCGTGCCGTCTAATTAGGCGTCTCGGTGCATGCGTATGCAGGCAGCATCAGGGAGCCGCGGTCTGTCAGCCTGTTGTCCTGATTTGTAACCCTTAAGTAACGTTGGCTGCTTCGCCAGTTTCAATTTGTAGCCTTCCGTTAACAAACCCTGGGGGTCATGTGACACTTCCATACCTACCACCCCACCCCTTTTGCTTTCTGATCATTACCCCACAGATGCCAACCTCAATGCTCACACCTTCATGTTTTGTTTCTGACAGCCCTTTTTCCAGAGTGGAGGGGGAATAGCTGGTGTGATGTGAGTCCCGTCTCGTCACCTTGCTGCTGAGCTCAGAGAACGTGAATGCTTGACTGCTCTCTCTCTGTCTCTCTCCTTCCTGTTTACCTGTTGGCCTGCCTGAGGGAATACAGAGACATTATTTCTGTGATTTCTGATGCTCCAGTCCTTGTCTGTTTGCATGCTTGTTAGCATGTTTGTTAGCGTGTTCAGATCGTTCTTTCAAAAAGTTTCCGATCAATTAAGCTGAACATGCTGGTGGTTGGTGTGACGCAGATGGAATCTAGGATAATAAGTGGAATTCAGGTGACACGGCTGCTGTTCTTATGCAGTGCTCTGCTTTTTTCATCTTTACATCAGATCCATAAACACATCCTTGTCAGACATCAAACAAACTCGGGCAAGGGATGGGGCTGGAAGAGAGGAAGAAGGGTCAAAGGTCAACATAGTACCAAGACCTCACCCAAGTGCACACATTCACATTTGTATTACCATACTTGTGAAGACGTTTCATTGTTTTCTCATCCTGCTGCCTGAAACCTTCACAAACCAGAACTGGATCCTGATTCTGATGTTGAAGGAATCCAGAAAGTGTAGTGCTTAAAGGACCATACCATCCATTTTGCATGTTGAGCCTAATATATTCAATTTTCATACACGTAATGTTACTGACAATCAACAACATTGTCCCATTTGCTTGAATAGCAGAGGGGATTCACTGAGATTCTGAAGGCCTCAGGCTAGAGTTTTTTACCCGGAGACAGCACAGGTGGAAAATCTGATTGGATAAAAGCTCTAATTTGTATAAGCTGCACTGGAAGCAGCAAAACTGAGGGAGAGATTAGCGATGAAATGACGTTAATAACAATACTGATGGGAACAAACTTTGTAAAATACATATAGCATTAATTAAAATATATATTAAATTATAAAAACATAATTTGATGATTCTGACAATCTCTAGACCAGCAGAGAAGGCCTTTCTGGCCCTGACCACATACCACTGATGTAGTTTGTGTTTTACAGTTTTTCTTGTTTAAAAGTGTTTCCTAAAACTATAGCTCAATTTCTCAAAACTCTAAACGCAAAACTGAAAACAGTTAAATATTTCATCAAAACTCCACAAATCTCCTGCAAAATGAAACGCTGCACTCAAAGCCATGTTCTGTCTTCTCAAAAGTGATTCTTTTCGCCAAAAACGACACACACAGCATCATATGAATATCTCTGACAGCAATTAAACTCTGNTGATTCTTTTCGCCAAAAACGACACACACAGCATCATATGAATATCTCTGACAGCAATTAAACTCTGCTGTGATAAATTTAAAACACGATCATCAAAATACTGTTTATATGTTGTGGCTTCATGAGGCCATATTAGATTTTCACATGTATAAAATTGTGTAGAAATCATTTCCTTTTTCTCCTTTTTTAAAGTTTAAGGACAGTTTTTGTCCCAAAATAGATTGAAATTTTATGTTACATACAGTATAAAGACTGTATGTTATAATACAATAATGTGAATATATCATATAAATATTGCAGACACAATCATTGTATCAGAATAGGATATAATGTACATTTTTCTGTCCAATCAGCTCCAACTGATCTAAACTCACAGC
>VXCM01010044.1:0-10450 GCA_014773175.1 Lucifuga dentata | reverse complement strand
CACTTGTCACTTTATCCCTACATAACATCCCTTTACAAATGTATATAGTATTATATATTTTTCTTCTTGCCATTTGCACAGTACAGTGTTATATTTTGTTTTAATACTTATCTGGTATTATCATTTTTCCATTATCGGTTTTCTTATTCTCAACCTTTTTTTTTTTATCTTTTGTAGAAGTGCTCTTATTATTTTGTTCCTTTTTACTGCTGAGCTGACCCGTTTCTCTCGTGAAACACATTTCATTGTACTGTTGACCCTGTGTTAACATACATATGACAAATAAATCTAAATCTGAATCTGAATCTGAATCTGTCATTCGGTGAGTTTCCTCCCCCCGTTTTTCTTTCTTGACAACGCCTTTCAACGTCAGCTATCGAAACTAGAAGGAGTTTCACCTGAGAGAACGGCAGAGAGGAAGCGTCCTGTTCTCTTCCATATACGTTAAAAGGGTTTAATGTAACACAACAGGTGAAATCTCGTTTTGCGGCGGTTTTATTGCTTTTTAACGCAGCTGGGACGTTTACGGTCCCACGGAGAGTTCGGTGACATTTGACTTTAAAACTAACCGGCCAGTTCCGGGTTCGTTTTAAGGTTTGTTTTGCACAGGCAGCCAGATCATTAATTAATAAGAATAAAACTTGCCATGTTCGTGGGAGCTGGAAGTAAAGAAAACATGGGCATTCAGCTGCAGCCTGCTGACAGGAATGGAAAAAATGGAGCATCGTTTTCTAATAAAACGGTGAGTTACAAGATATTATTTAAGCCAGTAATGTAATATGTAAGTTTATGTTTAAAAGTTGAGTCGTCCTATGCCATACTGATACAACCACTTATTATTACTACTATTACTATTATTATTATTATTATTATTATTATTATTATTATTATTATTATTATTATTATCATTATTATTCANCTATTATTATTATTATTATTATTATTATTATTATTATTATTATTATTATTATTATCATTATTATTCATAACATAGAAAATCTACAAGGTATTACTAGAGGAGCTCAATTTTACCATGCAATTTGTCTTTAAACATTTTGTTGATTAGAAGAATCGTAAGATACTTATAATTATTGCTTAATTATTATAAGTCATTTTTCATCAAAAATAATGAAGTATTTGCAGGCTCAGTACACTTATGCCTGGATTACTGCAAGACAAGTTGAACAAATTTGAGGAAACTATGATTCTACATAGGAATATTTATAGTCATTATAAAAGATTCCTGATAAATGATCAATATTTAAATTCTGTTACAGTTGTTGACATTGCTGTGTAATGTAATAATGTAATATTTGACTGCTCCTAGGTCAGGGAGCATAATGGAGGAGGTCCAGCCTATAGCACTAATGAGCCAGAAGAGAGCATCGTGTTGCTGTGTAGAGAGGTAAGATTTCAAACAATATCACATTTTGGAGATTCCAGGTTACAGGGTACAGTATGACAATGGACAGACCAGAAAAGGGTTGTAAATATGACCCAAGTCACCTTTTAAGCTTAATATAAGAGAGCAGGAAGAACACTTTGGTGTCTGAATTCACGTGCAGCAGCTCTGAGTCTGCATTTGTAGACTGAATCTGTCATAACAGGCTGACAAAGCTGTCCTGATGTTAAGGCTCGTCCACGTGACCGGGGCTGCTTTGGAGCCATTTTAACGTGCAATGAGGATTCTCTGTCAGAATCAAACCGAGGACACGAGTACGACACATGCCTTTAAAGGACCACACCAGTGATTTAGCATGTTTAAGCCCGGTAAATACTATCTGCATACACGGTACGTTACTGAAAACCATTTTCCAAAACCAAAAAAACAGTATTTTAGTTTTCCTGATATTTTGAAAACTCGCCTAATGTTTCAAAATCAGATGTTCAGGTGACCCCCCCNACCCCCCCTTTAAATTTTATTTGCTAACACATAACATGTCCAAATGTATAAGGAGTGGTCGTTTCTAATTTTTTGGTAAAAGCCATCTTCTCCTGGGACTCTGTTCCCTGCTGGAGACATACATTATCTGCCATGTAGCTACATGTTGGGTCAGTTAAATAAAGTTACTTCAACAAAACATTTAATAAACATTGTGTTTACTGTGGTGACATGTTAAGCATGTTTCCAGTCTCTACAAGTTGATTTTGACAGTGTATTGTAATGAACTGAAATCAATGGCTGCCTGGAAGGTAAGAAAAGCATTCTAATATTTACCGCTCCAGAAATGGCCGTCATAAAATTATGTGTATGCAGCTTGTATATATTAGGCTCAAGCATGCAAAAACCACTGGTATGGTCCTTTAAACTACCATCCACCAGAACACCCAAAACATAAGCGCTTCTTCATGAATCTAACTAAAATTATTTTATTATTTTATTAAATCAGTTTTGGATAAATTCTTAGTACCGTAATTATCTTTTGCTGCAAGGTAAATCCCATAAAGACTTTTAATTTGAAATTATCTATTGAAGAAATTAAATGTATTTGTCTCTTTTTTATTAAATTTCTGTTCCCAAACAATCTATTCAAGAGTTTCAAATATTATAATTTCTGTTAGGGTGAATTTAATTTTTTTCATTTGCATAACAGGAAAGCAGCTTTGTCCTTTGCAGGAACATGAACCAACATGTTGTTTGTTAAGCTAAAAGGAGTAAAATCTATTGGCACAATCACAGTTACTCTTGGAAAATGGGCTTGTGGTTTCTTATGAAAAAGATTAATCAGCAGACTTTTCTTTGAAGATGACCTGTTCCCTTTACGGTAGAAGAAGGGTTTTGTAACTCCGTGGACAGTGACGTGCCTGATGGTTCTTTGTCTGTTTCCATTTTCTCAGCCCTCTGGCAGTAATGGAGAGTCTTCTACAAATGCAACACAAGCTCAAACCATGTTGGAAAATGGATATTCTCATAATGAGGTTTGAAATCTTTTAGAGCAAATTAAAAATGTATTGGTTTCAGTCTTTTTGGTGGTCTGTTGCATTTCCTTCTTCAGAGGGAGGACCATTCCAATAAAGGAAGTGTAACATTTCTGTTATCATGTGATAAGTCTCTAAGCTCTTTTCCCATCCATCCCCCTAAATAAGAAGATGTAATATTCAGCAACAAGTATCCTGCCTGTTTTCACTTGGTTTTGAAATGAAAATAATTCTACACAACTTGTAACACTATATACAACTCCATGAATGCTCATTTTTATTAACAAGAGACAAACGTTCATGTAAAATATTAGTCTAACACTGAAAAAGTCAACACATTACTGCATATCCACCATTCTGATTCTGTTAATAATTTACCAGATTATTTCTAATTTCTTGACTCATCCAGGTAACAGCATGGAGCAAAATAAAGGAAGAGCTGAATGAGGTCGTCTTCTGGAAAATCAAACTATGGATGATCATCGTCTTCATCTTCCTCTTTATCTTTGCTATAGTTTGGATCTCTCTGATCTTGTGCTCAGGTAAATTTACCTGGTATATGAGTTATACTGTATATCCAGGAAAGGCAAATGTGCAGATTTATTAAAAAACACATGCTTTGATACTTGAGAGGGCAGGTTAAAAAGTATGGTCAAATTTCCTAAAATGACTTTATTTTTCTTTCAATGATGTTCTTTAATTCTTTAAAGCGTAAATGTTGCAAGGTCATTGCCAGTTTAGGGTCAAAGTGTAAGTTGTTGATTGCATAATGTTCATGCTGGTGTCACATTCTGTGCAACAAGATTGTGGCTCATTTTCAAAAGTCCATAACAATACAAACAGAAAAATAATGTTTAATATAATTTAATTAGTTATATGCAGCAGTAACTGGAAAGAATTCAGCCTACAGTTCGTTGAGATTTGACATAGTTTGTGTTTTTGCAGTGATCCATGAAGACGTGGATGAAAAGTTTGACCCTTCGTCGTTTCGAGTGCCTCTTTATTACAACGGGAGCTTCCTGCTGACCAATCAGGTCTTCACAGAGGAGCTTCTCTCTCTGTCGTCCAATCAAAGCCAAGCACTCGCCACTGAACTTCAACAAAAGGTTTGTTTTAGGATGGTCACTGCCAATTTACTTCTATTATCAACCTCTGTATTATAAAATCATATTTCATATTAATTTTATTTGTGCAGCTGGTTATTCCATAATGACGCATTCACGCTGTATCGGTGATCCTTGGTTCACATATGATATATTTGCTTGGTTATTAAACATTTATTTGATATCTATTCCATATAAAGACAGCAAGGACACAAGTTTGCAGGACCCAACCTTCTCTCTCTCTCTCTCTCTCTCTCTCTCTCACTTTGTGTCTATTTGTTTTAACCTGCCTCGCCCAGCTGGCTGACCTCTACAGATCCTCCCCTGCCCTGGGACGATACTTCTCCACAGCAGAAATATACGCCTTTAGGTAAACAACGCTGCACCGACTGCACCTCCACTTCATGAAAACACCACGTTTAGCTCTTGGTAATTTTTTAGGACTGTTAGTAAATCCACTGATGAAGAAATTCATCTTTCAGTCTCAACAACTATCAGATTGACATGAAATCTGGTCCCCAAATGACTTTGGCGATCCATTCACTTTTCATGAATCAGCTGTTTAAAATTTATATTTAAAAAAAAAAAAAAAAANTTAAAAAAAAAAAAAAAAAGACATTTTGACTTGTAGGAGGAAGAGCACGTGTAACTAATATCATTAATAATGACATTGTTCCATTTCGCCGCAGGCCAGCATGTACAGTACCTAGACCCTGGTACTGACATCCCTAAATGGAATGCGGCCAACATTACTGTCACGCGTGTTTGATCAGTCAGAATGTCCACCGTGAGACAGATCTGTTCCATCGCCCTGAGCTGTACTTTGTTTGCAAACACAGCATGCAAACATGCCAGCTTTTGCATGTTACACTCGCATTCTATAAGTTGCCATGTTAGCATTGTGATGTGCTGTCATCTATTTGTGCATACATCTTTAGCAAGCTACACGTATCCATGTAAATATACATAAGAAACCAGCATTAATGACGCCACAGCTCTGCAAATCAGAGTTTCTTTGCAACTCTTATAGGATATTTCTGAAAGCATAGTAACATGCTAAGAGCAACATACTTAAGAGTAAAATTTCTGTTACAGAATTGTGATCATATTAATTGTCTCTGTTACTACTTGCTCACAATCATGTCACACTGGTAAGCTAAAAGCATGTTGCATGTTATTAGTAGCATGTTATATTTTCAAACATGCCAAAGATTACATGCATGCTAATTGTGACCATGTTGGCATGTTTAGAAGCTGGATTTTATGCAGTAAACACTAGCATTATGATGTTACCAATATAATGTAGGCATTTTAGCATGCTAATGTTAGCATTCAGCTCAAAGTAAAACAGCAGAGTATGACCAAACTCTCCATGTTTTGTTCATCTAGTTGCGTTTTCCAGTGTGTAATGAGCATCACCATCATGTGGCTTCTAGTGTGGCTCTAGACGTTCATCGGTTTTGTATTTTACACGTATGTTTCTTTTTGACTCTACACAGAAACGGTTCAGTCATTGCAGAGTACCGACTGAAGTTTCTCATGCCTGCAGAGCACAGACAGCTGGAGAAGTTCACGCTGAGCCGGGAGATGGTTTACAACGTTTTCAGACAGCTTCTGTACGACCAGGACCCCGACGGTCCAGGATCCATGTACATTGATCCAATTTCTCTAATCATGTTTTGAAGTCATTGATGATTTAAATGTTCACATCAGATTGTTTGGTTGAACAAAAAAAAAAAAAAAAAAAAAAGATATCCTGAAGCAGATATATATATTTTTTTCTATTTGTAGCATGTGATTGATCAGACCTGTGTGATTCTCCCACAGGTCTGTACACATTTATCATGTGACACTACAGGAAGCTATATGACCACAGTCATGTCTGCAGTCTTTTTTTTTTTTTTTTTTTTTTTTTATGGCTTCATGTCACATGGATGATTTTATTGTGTAATTTGTGTATCGAGCCTCGTCAGAAGAATCAGTCAACACTGTGGGATTTATGAAAGAAAGGAACTTCTGCTTATACATACATTATGCATGACTACTAAGGTATTGGTGTACATGTCAGTGTTTTAATTATTTATATTTATTTCCAGAGTTACATATAACTTTTTTTTTTTTTTGAGAGACTTTTATTACATAGGAACAACCTTTGGCCGAATGAACTGTAATTCTGATGGATTTTAAAATAAATGAAGATACCAGTGTTTCATATGTTTGCATAGTGTGCTGCATCCTTGTTATTTTTCTGCTTCACCAAAGCTAATTTACACATGAAAACATCACTGTTTGCCTGTAGAGGACATGACAGGAAAATCAGCTGAGAACTGAAAAATTACCTTACAGGAACAATTCCTTTGTACCTGAATTTTTGCCTACGTAATTAACTTTGGGTCCAACCAAACCCTGTAAAATTTAAACTCTCACAGGAGAATTATCTTAAATTATGTGGCTTGCAAGTAGGATTTTTTTTTTTTTTTTTTTTTTTTTGTCTGTGTGTGTTTTAAATTTGATAATTTTTTTTTAACACATCAAATTTCATATTGCAGTTTTTAATTCTCAGTCTGTTCCTGGATTAGAACATTCCACAGTAACTGAACGGATCCCACAAAGTCTAAGGTTTGCTATTGGGGACAAAGTGGAAAAACCCCATTACAACGTAACATTAACACATTTACACAACATTTAAAAAGAGTAATTTCACATATTTAATCATTTATATTAACTGCAATATCATCTTTTTGTGCTGTTTGAATAACGTAACATGGAGATATAAAATATGAGTAATGTCATTATTGACTGAATAAGTGCTTCATTGTACAAAAACAACCTACAGTTTATTGCAAAGTTTAATCATTTTTCCCAAATCTTTGTAATACAGAGACAATGAGAAAGCCCTCACACACACACAAGCCTCAGTTTTCCATTTTTAATTTTTAAGTCTTTTAAATAAAATGAGTTGTAATTCTAGTTTGACGTATGTTGCTGTGATTTTAGTCAGTTCATTTTGAAGAAGTTAAACCGTCTGGGATTTCTCTGGGAGAATCGTCACATGTCGTCGTTAAAATCTAAAAATAAATATTCTCAAGGACACAGCTAACGTCATTTTCTGTTGAACGCCTGCAGTAGCCTGAGCTGCAGACCAAACAAGCAGCCATACCATCTTAAATCCACAGGAAGGAGCCCTTGCCCTCCCATCCCTGTGGCTGTGTGTTGTGTAGGCAGTGAAGGAGTGTGTGCATGCTTCCTAATTTGTCTCTGAACCTTCAAATGCACCATATTTTTCACATTCCTTGTCAAATTTTTTGTTTGGTTTTTACAGTTTGGCTCAGTTTTTACCCTCGTTCACCTGTTGTAGGTATAATAATCCTCCAGTCACTCTCAGATGCTACATCACATCCATATTTTCCTCTTGGTGTGAGTATTATATGTAGTTGGTAGCACTGGTAGCGTGTCACATGTTCAGCAATATGGTGGTTTGTCTGCTGGCAGCAATCATATAAACATGTCTGTCCTCTAATAAGATTACAGCTCTGATTAATGTTTTGCTGCCTGGTCACGAACAGTCATTCATTAACCAGATGGCTCATAATTAGTCCTCCATGCTTCCGTTCATTATGCTTTGTATAAGACTTCTAGGAAACTTGAGCCAACAGAGAATGCGGCAGTTGAAGGGACTCTATTGTATTGGTGTCTGTTATGCATAAAGCTCCAATACATATTCTGAGAAATTCTGTGATCAAATGTTTTATGTTCAAATCTCAGACGTTTAACAAATGCTGAACGATTCCCATGTTGTCATTTTTATTATCAGTAACATTTTTTAGTAAGAACCTATCAGAATATCCCAATGCTGATGTTAATGGTTTGATTTTTAAGGCTAAATGTATAAATCCTGTCTTTTCTTAAATTAAAAAAAAAAAAAATGCAATTTCAGATGCTTGTCACTGCACAAACTGCACAGTCCATGTGTTCGTGAGGTCAGTTAATCCTCTTTTCCACAATGGACTCCGAAATAATCAAATAATCTACTAAAGAGGAAAAGTATATGTATATGAGTATATTGTATTTTTCTACTATTCTACCTCCATGAAAGTTTCCATGAAAAGGGAAATATATTATCTCGTGCATGTCTCAGAAGTCCTCATGGCATGACAGTCACATGCTGGTCAAAAGATCAAGTTTACCCAGATAAGATCCAAAAGATTTCAACAGTTTATTACTTTACATAAAACCAAATTACACCACCTGCACTCTGAAATACTCAAATATTGCAGATATTATGTCTCAACAAGAATAAACAGAATTTAGACTGTTTGGTTAATTTACTGTGTCGGGGTGAGTGAGGTTGTTTTCTGTCTCTGTAAAAGCTCTGCTGAGTCTAAGTAAACAGTTTTCTAGGTTCAGGCATTTGGCAGCAGAAACAGATTTTGGCAGCAGAATGGATCCCAGCTGTACACATGATACGCTAACAGGTCTTATCTGCTCGTCCTGTCTGCCATGAGTAGCAGTCCGTGATTTTAATCCTATTTTTCATCTGAAGGTAGATTTGCTGTAAGAAGAACGTGGAGCTTTGATAGCCTGGCTGCTTTAAGTAACACTTGGCTGCTGGAGAGGCTCTGCTGGCTGCTTTTTATTCCCATTATCCTCTGCCACGCAGGTCAGGCACAGGTCAGGCACAGGTCAGGCAGCGCTGGTTAAACATGGATTTATCCCATTTACAGTTTACACTAAAGGGATTTATCTATTCTTTTAAATTCGGTCACAGAATAAAATTTGAAGTACAAAACATGCTCTAACATGCAGAGTTTATGTCCTCTGGTTTCTATTCTAATTTATTAATGCACAATGAAACTATAACTGTGAGCCCTCCAAGCATCTATTTAACCCGACAAATCTGGATCAATATCTGGACTAAGCTGCATCTGTTGATAGTTCATTATAGGAAAAAAGAACTTTATTTTTTTTTTATTAAAAGTAGTGTCTTTGTTTTTGAGAAATAAGCAAAAATGCCAACAAATGCCCCATCGTGCAATGTCAAAGAAAGTGAAAAAAAAAAATTAAAATCTGTAAACTCAAACAAAAACATAAATAGACTGGTGGAAGTAAAATAGTTGAGAAATAAAATGTACTCAAATGCAACATATACTGTGAGTTAATCTTGTATTTACACTGCATTTGTTAATTTAATTGTTTCAGTCTGTTGTGTAAAAGGATGAACTGACCTCATTAACATCTGAGCTACACATGAACTGTGCACTTTAGGCAGTAACAAGCATCTGAAATGGTATTTTTATTTAAGAAATGACAGAATTTATACATTTAACCTTACAAATCAGACCTGATGTGTTATTTTCATTTGCTAAAAAGTCACAACATGGGATTTATTTGTTAATGTACAGCAACCCACAAATGTGACCCTGGTCCGAACGTGTTTTAATCTGTTTTAATGTCTGGATCTGGTTTAAACTGCAGCATTTGATAGTCCATCATGAAGAGAAATGTGAGAAATAGGCAAAAATGGCAACTTATTCCCAAATTTGCAAAGTTAAAGTTGAAAATAAATGAATAAACAAAACAATCCTTTATCTGGAATCATCTGGATCTGCTTCAAAATCGACTCTTCTTTGAAATCCAGCTGTTATTTTTTGAGATTTTTATGATTAATCCTCTGCCTGTATCAGGGTCAAAACGACCAGTTTTGGCCTTTTGATGAAGACAGCAATAACATTTCATTCAGCGTGACACTTAAAAAAACAAAAAATCATCCCACCCCTCCCCCATGTTGCTGATAAGACAGACATGCTTGGTTTATTTGGTTATTTTGACCCGGTTTTGAGAAATCAGGTTAAAAGGGGGCAAACAGCTGGAAAAACTATTTTCCAGCTTCTGGGGGTTCTGTTACTATCGATTCCAATAAAACACAGCAGCAGCAGGACCAGAGACAGTAAGAAGAGAAACTGAAGCACAAAAGTCATCTAAAAAAAAAAAAAANTAAAAAAAAAAAAAAACACTCAAATTTTGATGCAATTCTATTACAGTTGGTTAATGGCTGAAGGTCAAAGTTCACCAAAGCTGAACTTTCATATATATATACTCATCAGCTGTCTCAGTGTTATTTTTACAAGTCATGTGAGGTTCTCATAAGGTACTCGACTATATTTATCAATAACTTTTATGTAATATAAGAGGCTTAATGTTGGTTAAAGCTCAGGGTTGTCCTTTAGACTCTTTCTGTTATATATAATGTTAATGAGCTTAAGTTGGTTCCAGGGGCAATTCCCTGAGGAATTCCCTGAGGAATCCCAGGTCTGTGAGGAAATTTGTTGAGTTAGTGCTTCTTCTTCTTCTTTTCCTTTCGTCTTTTCCCTTCAGGGGTCACCACAGAGAATCATCTGCCTCCATCTAACCCTATCCTCTGCCTCCTC
>VXCM01010040.1:0-10608 GCA_014773175.1 Lucifuga dentata | reverse complement strand
ATCTCTATTCCCTGTAACCTCACCATTCCACTTGAGTCCCTCTCATTCACAGCCATGTATTCTGTACTTGAGTCCCTCTCATTCACAGCCATGTATTCTGTGGGCCCTGATCATCACTGAAGCGTAAATAGGTAGTTTACAGATGATGTAACATCCGTGGCGTTTTTTCTGTGTGAAATGCAACTGGTGGGCGGAAGTGTTTGTATTAGTGTTTGAAATCTGTGTGAAGGAGAAAGAGAGAAGAAGTGGTGAGATGCTGTCTAATCTTTCACCAGAGGACAGCAGCTCTGATGAAGGTCACCTGAAGCCGGCTGCGTGAGAATCTCGTTACGCCGGTGTTATGATTGTCTTGGGAAGTGAAGTGCTTTGCTGTTCTTTTATGTTTTCACGATGTCTGTAAGTGTGCCCCTGAAACAAAACAAGTGCCTGGCGATGCATCACCAATGTGTGGTAACTATGCTGGAGCTTTCTGCGTGATCAGCGCTGTCATTCGCTGTGCCTGCTGGTCGTAGCAGTGGCTCCATCAGATCTGATGTAAACAGCAGTTGTGCAGCCTTGACGATGTTGAAATCTGTTTTGGCCATGCAGCATGGCTCTCTGCCATCACACAAAGATATTTTTTAATTTATCTATCTTATATTCGGCTGTAAACCGCCAACATCTTCAGAGTTCTATTTGCTCTTCATTACTGCCCACCAACCATTACCCACTGTGATGGCTGCACCTCCAGCCACACAGCTGAACTGAATGCCGGTAATTGCCTTCACTCAATTAGTTTATTTAGGTTAATTTATTCTGTTTTAACATGTTTTACATTCACAGTGCACATACACAGAACATATAAATGACACCACACATAGATTTTGTTTCATACAACATATACATTAAACAGAGTGAGTGAAGGCAATTACCGGCATTTAGTTCAGCTGTGTGGCTGGAGGTGCAGCCATCACATGCTCCCCCCCTTCTGAGTCGACGGGACAGCAAGAAAGATAGTCTGCTGTTATGTTGTCTCTGCCAGGGATGTGATGAATAGTGAAGCGGAAGGGCCACATGGCAAGGTACCATCGGGTAATTCGTCCATTGGTGTCCTTCATTCTTTCAAGCCACTGAAGTGTTCTATGGTCAGTCTCCAAGATGAATTCCCTCCCCAGGAGATAATATCTGAAGGAGTCAAGAGCCCACTTGATTGCAAGAGCTTCCTTCTCTATTGCTGAGTAGCGGACTTCCCTGGGGAACAGCTTATGGCTGATAAAAGCCACAGGATGTCGGTCCTCTGCTGGTCCCTGCAGAAGCACAGCCCCTACACCCCTCTCAGATGCATCAGTTTGCAGAGAAAAAGGTTTACCAAAATCTGGACTATGAAGGACAGGGTTCTTACTCAGAGATCTCTGGATGTCCCGGAAAGCAGCCATAGCCTCCTCAGCCCACTGGACCTGGTTGGGGCATCTCGAACCAGTCCTATCTGTAAATGGAGCAGCTCTGGCTGAAAAATTAGGTATGAACCGATGGTAAAATCCCGCCATACCAATGAAAGATCTGAGTTGCTTCCTGGTCTGTGGCAGAGGACAAGATTCAATTGCATGAACCTTATGGACTTGTGGCTTAATTACCCCATTGCCAATAATGAAACCCAGGTACTCTGTCTCTGTTCCGGCAAAGACACACTTGGCTGGATTGATGGTAAGGCCTGTTGAATGTAGGCGCTCCAGGGCACACTTCAGGTGTCTCAAGTGGTCTCCCCAGGTAGCACTGTAAACAACAATATCATCAAGATATGCACAGGCAAAATCTGAAAGTCCAGAGAGTACCTGGTCCATGAGTCTTTGGAAGGTGGCCGGGGGCACCATGCAGTCCAAATGGCAGAACTGTAAATTGAAAAAGGCCCTATGGAGTACGAAAGGCTGTCAGCTCATGAGACCGCTCTGTCAGAGGCACCTGCCAATAACCTTTGCAGAGGTCAACAGTGGAGAGGTATCTGGCTTTCCCCAGGCGCTTAACTAAATCGTCAATCCGTGAAGTCGGATAAGAATCAAACTTCAATACAGAGTTCAGGTATCTAAAATCAACACAGAATCTTATTGTACCATCTTTCTTGGGGACTAGAACCACTGGGTAACACCACTCACTTTTTGATGGCTCAATCGTCCCTAGCGACAGCATCAAGTCCACTTCCTCCTTCAAGGAACCTAGGAGGCGTTCTGGTATCCTGTAACTCATGCATTTGACAGTTGCATCACTTTTCAATACTATATCGTGCTCCACCAAACTTGTGTGACCTGGGTATTCTTGAAATATTTCAGGATTAATTAGACTGTTTACCTGAGACTGCTGCACTTCTGACAGGTGGCTCAGATCAAGGTCAAAGGGCACGGGAGAAGGCAAATACTGGTCATCCATTTCCTCTTCTTCCTCCACACTCCTAATCAGTAGCACTCCTGCTGCACTCTCAGTTTGTGGGACCTACTCTTTGAGGAGATTTATATGCAGGACTTTGCTGGATTTTGGGTGCCCTGGGAGGGAAATTTTGTAGGTTGTAGGCCCGAGCTTCCTCTGCACCTCAAAGGGTCCCTGCCACTTGGCCAGCAGCTTGCTCTCAGTGGTGGGAAGCATGACCAGAACTTTCTGACCAGGAGTGAAGTTTCTCTGCTGAGCAGACCGATCATACCAAGCCTTTTGATATTTCTGAGCTTCTGCTATGTGTGCCTGGGCCAGCTCACTCAACCTCTGCAATCTCTCTCTCTCTCATCTGCACAACATAAGAAATGACATTAACAGGCCCTACCACCCCCGGATCCTCTTCCCAAGTCTCTCTCAAGAGAGTCAGAAGTCCTCTCACCTCATGGCCATATAACAGTTCAAATGGGGAGAAACCTGTTGAGGCTTGGGGAACTTCCCTGCAAGCAAAAAGCAGATAAGGAAGCCACTGATCCCAGTCAGAACCAGTCTCATTCACAAACTTATGGAGCATCTGTTTAAGAGTCTGGTTAAAGTGCTCCATCAGTCCATCTGTCTGAGGGAGGTAAGGGGTAGTTCGCACACTCTTAATACCCAGCAGCTGATAGACCTGTTTCAATAAGGTGGACATAAAGTTAATGCCCTGGTCAGTTAAGATTTCACGGGGGAAACCAACTCTTGAAAACAGCTGTACCAGGGAAAATGCCACAGATTTTGCTTTGATACATTTTAATGGAAACACTTCTGGATATTTAGTAGCACAATCAGTAATCACCAACATATACTGATTTCCTGATTTGCTTTTTTTCAACTGGGCCAACAATGTCCATCCCAAGGCGTTCAAAGGGAGTGCTAATAATAGGGAGAGGCTGGAGTGGAGCCCTTGAGGGATGTTTAACTGCAGTTTTCTGACACTGAGGACACCTCCTACAGAACTGGGTTACATCTGCCTGCAGGCCAGGCCAGTGAAAGTGACGTCTGATGCGAGCTGCAGTCTTGTGTTTCCGCAAGTAGCCAGCCCAGGGAATAGAGTGGCCTAGTGTGAGAACTATCTAGCGGGCTACTTTAGGGACCACTAAAGGGACCACTGCTTAACTGGCCCATGCTGATGGTAAAGAACACCTTTCTGCAGAAAATATTCTTCTTTTGGGCCATGAGTCTCTGCCTCCTTCTCCTTAGCTCTGCTCAATAAAGTGGCCAAACTGAGATCCATTTTCTGCATCCGAATTATATCTGCAGGAATTTTAAAACCCAAAGGTACATCTGGCTCCACCTCAACTGATGGATTTACAACAGTGTGCTTGAACTTATCTTGTCTTCTCTGGCTGTGTGATTTCCGAGACTTCCCGGGTTTAGTCTCCAAATCTGCATTATAGAAAGGCAAGGCACTGAGGGTTGAGGAGGGCTCATTCAGTGATTTTAGCTTGGGCTCTTGTGACTGCCACATTACAGCTCTGGCTTGAGCCTAACAGATCAAAAAGGACAGGCAGGTCTCGGCCTAATACAACTGGAAATGGGAGGTTTTCAGCAACTCCAACATTAAAAGATAAACCTGCCCTTGTACTTCCATGTAAATGTCAGCTGTAGGGTAAGGCTTTTCATCCCCATGCCCACAGCAGATAGGGATAGTCTCAAGAGTGCAAACAGCATTTGTTGGAATATTATCCCTGTGCACTAGTGTCTGATCACTTCCTGTATCAATCAGAACTTTAAGAGTTTTCCCATTAATTTTGACTGGAGTCATTTTTGTGGATTGATTATTCCTAGTTTTACAGTTTACATGTTGTCGTGGCACAAAGCACATATGAGTGAGCTTAGCTGGGTTCTTTGGACACATTGGTTTAGTGTGGCCCTCCTGTCCACAAAGGTAACAAATAGGTGGTTTACTGTTAAATCTTGGCTCATTAGAAGGTTGATTCTCCCTCCTAGGAGGCTTACCCACACCTGNGGTTTACTGTTAAATCTTGGCTCATTAGAAGGTTGATTCTCCCTCCTAGGAGGCTTACCCACACCTGTTGATGGCCTCTGATGATACTGTGCCGGTGTTTGCCTGCGGGTGTCCTGTGTGGCCTTCCAGGCAGAGTAACTCCATGGTTGACCTTTTTTCCGAGCAGCCACAAACACGTCAGCCAGGGTGGCAGCCTCAGCAGCAGATAATGGACCATGCTCCCTAATCCACACCTGAAGCTCTGGAGACAGTAGCCTTAAATATTGTTCAAGAATAATTATCTCAACAATATCTTGAATTGCTTTACCTTTTGGCTGGATCCACTTCCCATATAGCTCCTTCAGCCGCACATAGAGCTCTTTTGGGCTCTCACCAGGTTCGGCATCTAAAGAGCGGAACCTCTGCCTACAGGTCCCAGGATTAATGTCATACTTTCTCAAAATGGCCGTTTTTACTTTGTCATATTCAAGTGAGTCATCCCCATCCATATGAACATAGGCACTTCTTGCCTTACCAGTTAGTAGAGGTATAAGATGAAAAACCCAGTCATGTTTAGGCCACTGACATGCAGCTGCAATTCTTTCATATCTGTCCATTAATTTCTCTAAGCAGACACGCTGCGAAAACTGAGACTGACCTGATGCAGCTCTTGTGTGCTAGATAGTTTGTTGTGGAAATGAGGCTTGGGCCTGTTGAGAGTCATCGTCTGAATCAGGTCCTGGCTGTACTAGGCTTGGTGCTGCTACAGGTGACGTGCGGGCTTGTACTTCCATCTGTAGAAGCTGAAACTGGTGCTGAAGAGCTTTAAAACACTGCTCCTGACGTGCTGCGTCTTCTTTTAGGCGGGCCTCACGGATCTCCTGTTGCCCCATGTAGGCTTGTAGAATACCTGCCAGATCTGTGAGTGTTGGTTCCCTTGGGCCTCCGCCTTCGGCTCCCACAGCCACTCCTGTTTCCATTTCTTCAACACCTGGTTGGTGCTCTGGTTCAGACTGTGGCTCTTTGTTCTCCAGCTGACTTATTTTNTTTCTTCAACACCTGGTTGGTGCTCTGGTTCAGACTGTGGCTCTTTGTTCTCCAGCTGACTTATTTTCGCTCCTCTTCCTCCACGGTGCATGATGAAAAGAAAAAAAAGTCAAAAAGGCAAAAAGAGAAAAAAGAAAAAATGTAGTAGATCACACTACCAGTAGAGACCGAGCTGGTAGGCAAACGAGGGCGGTCAGTTTTTCTTAAAAAATGAAGTTTATTATACAAAAAAAAGTGAACGACTTAATTAACAGAAGATTCTGGGGCCATAAAAAAAAAGAGGTCAACTAAACAGAACTCAACTGAAGAGAATACCACACATGAACTGAGAAACAAACTGACCTAACAAAAGACTACACACACACAAGGGTATATATGCTGGCTGATCAGGCCATTTACACACAAGAGGGGAAAGCACATGCTTAACAATACAACCCACTAACAAATAAACACAAGACACACTACAGCTCAGTTTATCTCAGTAACAAAATTAATGGAATAGTAATACAAAAAAGAACTAAATTAAATGGAAGAATAACAAAAGGAAAAGTCTAAATAAATCCGTGCTCCCCCATGATGCAATGGACAAGTGGAGCAATCCAGATTGGCACCTCTTGTATTTAAGGCAGCTGAAGAGGCTGNTGCAATGGACAAGTGGAGCAATCCAGATTGGCACCTCTTGTATTTAAGGCAGCTGAAGAGGCTGACCGATCTTTTAGCCCGCCTGGTCCAGATGCCCCTCCAGCAACCAGAACAACGCACCGGTAACTCAAATGAAAATTATATTAGACCAACTTAAGATAAACTTAACAAAATATAACAAAATGATTAATATACAAAGTTTAACTAAATGTGCACGCTTACATTTAGAAAACAATGCATCAATCAAATATTAATAAATGTATATGTTGTATGAAACAAAATCTGTGTGGTGTCATTTATATGTTCTGTGTATGTGCACTGTGAATGTAAAACATGTTAAAACAGAATAAATTAACCTAAATAAACTAATTGAGTGAAGGCAATTACCGGCATTCAGTTCAGCTGTGTGGNAAAAAAAAAAAAAAAAAAAAAAAAAAAAAAAAAAAAAAAAAAAAAAAAAAAAAAAAATCACCTGACGGTAAACAAGCTACACTGAGAACACTCACCATCCAACACCAGGGGGCGCCACCCTGTACGCCTCATTTACCAAAGAGAGCCCCATGTTCTCTCTGTCATTCTGTTCAGCCTGCACAGGGTTGACTGATAAGTTCTAAGCCCAATAACCTCCACCAAGGAGGTTACATTTTCCTCAGCGCCCATCTGTCTGTCAGAAGTTCTTAAACGGATTCTGGATTTAAAATATTGCACAGCGCTGACCAGAAGTACTGCACCCCCCCTGTATTTATGTGTAAACTTTTCTTTCTGAGTTAAAATACCACTCCAAACACAACATGTGTTTTTTTAGTGTGTTATAGTATGTACAACAGAAATACAGCCAATAGTTGTTAATAGTGTTCAGTAGGAAGACACTTTAGACATGTTAAGATTTGAAGAAGAATATCAATATTATCAGTAGAGATCAAACAGGAAGTTAAAACATCTTCTTTGAGGTAGGGTCAGAGGTCAAATGGTTTTCACTGACTTGTAGAAATACTGTAGTTATATTACTACTCTGAAATCCACATTTAAGTCTAAAGAATAGTTAATATTCTGAACGAATATTCAAATACTAGTAAAACACCAATAAATGAATTATGTTGTGTTTGGAGTTTGGTAAAGTGTACACAGAAATACAGGAAGGTGACATACTTTTGGCCAGCGCTGTAGATTGGTGGGACTTTGGAATGCATTTGTCGACTAAAACAGTTTTTAAGTTATTTTCAACAGCTATGAATAAAGATCTAGAAGATGATGTCCACAACCAATGAATTTACATGATAAATACAGTAAAACTAATAATGATGATAATAAAAGCCTGTATTTTTGAAATGAGAAGGCTGTTGGGGCTTGGAGGAGGTATGAGCTCTCCGACCTCAGATTGTTGTACAACTGACATTATTCCTAAAATATATTTTTTAAAAACCACACAGCACTTTTCACATTCCTTCGCTGAGTGGAGAACAGGACTTTTTGCAGAAAAACATTTTATTTAGCAAATAAAATATTTGTGTAAGTATACCACTGAGGTTTCCTGTTCATGTTTGTTAGATTTGAGCTGAAGCTTTATGTGTGAGAGACTTTATAGTAAAATATTAAAAACAACCTCCAAGCTGTTTCTATAGTCCTCTGCTGTTTTTCAGTTATTTTATTCACAGAATCATGAAATAATACAAAACTACACTGTTATTGGAAGATATACAGGAGTTGTGACCCTGGCTCATAATTATAACTTCAAAGTTTCAGAGGTCCTCAAGGCTTTGTGAGCAGGACAACATGGACAAACTGGACCAGCGTGCAGCGATTATGGAGCTGCTGGCTGATGTCCATGACTGTGGTCCTTCAGACTTTCACCTCCTCACAAACATGAAAAAAGATTTGGTTGGAAGCTGTTTGGCCTTAAATGATGACATCATATCAGTTGTAGAGGATTTTTTTTTATATATATAAAATCCCTTCAGCATCATTGTCATCGTGTCTTAAGCAGGAAGATTATGTTGAAAAATCAACTGAAACACCTCTGAGTCAGAACTTTCTATACTTATGAATCAACCCTCAACAACTTTCCAAACCATTTTTTTCTTCGACTTTTAAGTTTCTGTAAAAAATGTCCACAGTTACAGTAACAAAGGTATATGACCACATTTTATTTTCAGAGACTTTGTTCAAACTGACACATAAGAATTTCTGAACACATTAACGGTGAAATGGGTATCACAGAGCTCATTTTCGATGCAAATCTGCTTCTCATTTCTGGGTTTTATGAACTTCGCTTTCTCTATGGCCAACGGTAACAAGCAGAAAAGTGGCTGAGAGTTTCAAGGAGAAGAACAGTGGGATTCATCTAATGTCCTCACTGTTGTTGCCGCTGAATCTTTTACCTTCATGACTTCAGCCCTTTTTACACCAGGAAGCAGCAACTGCAGCAGCTGCCACTGGTCCTGCATAGGCGTCACCAGAATCGACAGCAGTAAGACAGTGGTAACATCGCTGTGGATATCGTATGATGTCGATGACGGTGTTCCTATGAGAAACATACCTGGCTGAGTCAGCCCGCAAAGTTTTTACCATAAAACACACAAAGCGCCAAACACATGATACAAGCTATTTCTGACAATCCTGCCAATTTTGTTTCTAGAAAATCTGTGATTCTAAGAAATGTTTAAAATAAAATTTAAAAATTGGCACCAACGTCTCTAGAACCCGGCACTGTATGGAGCTGATATTCAGCAGGTTTACTGATCAGGACCCAAGGACGTGCAGTGTCACGTGTGAAGTTGTTTGGATGAGCGGTTCTCAAACTGAGCTNTCAGGACCCAAGGACGTGCAGTGTCACGTGTGAAGTTGTTTGGATGAGCGGTTCTCAAACTGAGCTGCGCCGGTAAAAAGTAGTCCGTTAAGCAGGATATGCTCTGGTCCACAGGCACTGATGGCCAGCTGCAGCGCACACCATAAAGTCCAGCACTGCACTAGTGTTTAAGAAATGTAGAAAGATTCTGTGGCTCATGTGACTGATTTTTAAAGTCCTTTGTAAAATTTCTAAAAAAACAAATAAGGCCACCAAACGGGAGCCTTGTTCTTTGTTACAGTACAGATAAATATCTGAATACCAGCATGGACTAAAGCAAATATTGAAAGATGTAAACAAAGACAGCGAGATGACATCATAAAGACACTTGTGTGATTGTCTGCTGAGTCTCTAAGCTGAGACGCTAAAAATTCATACTTTAATATACAGGAACATCAACGCACCACAGCGGACACAAACATCTCATGAGAATTTTCACAGCAACAAAAACCTCGGCTGATGTCTGGATAAATGAGCGGCGGTAAATACTTAAGGGACTTCATTACAAAACAGGAGCAGAAAGCGAAAACGCCGCCAATCAAGCTGACAGACGAGAGCGTCAGCATGTCGTTATGCTCATTTATGATGACTCCAAACATCATCAGTCTCCAGGGTGACACACACGATCGTCTTAACAAACCCTTTATATTCAGTGTTGCTCACTAAATCAAAGCCTGTTTCATTTTTAAGAAATGCAGAAAGACTCTGTGGCTTCCAAACTGCCTGAGGAAACAACAATAAAAAAATAAATTAAATAAAGGTCCTCATCAAGCTAAAAAAAAAAAAAGCTGTGCTGTTAAAAAAAAAAAAAAAATCATTGCTAGACCACATGAAAAATATCTGCTTGTTGTTTAGACATGAAGGGATTGATCAAAAAGGATCCATGACCATCAACCTTTTATTCAGCTGTGTCTTTACTTCCAAACTTGTACTCAAACAGGAAGTAACACTTATGAAGTCAAGGTCAGTTCCTTGACTTTGCACAGCATTTTCTACAAAAGCCTTTACAGCAGCTAAATAGTGCTCCGTTTGAATAATAAACTGAGTGGAATCTCACTTGAAATTACCAAAGATCTGCCTGCATGTTCCTGTAGGGGTGGGAAAAAAATTTGATTTTTCAATTAATTGTGATTCACATTTAAATAATTCAATTATTGATTCATTAAATTAAATAGGAATTAAATAAATTAATTAAATTTTAAAAAATTGATCTTTTAAATAGTCTGAGTTTTAGTTGAACGTTGTAGCATAAGTAACGCTAATACCGTAAGTAACGCTAGCAGCGTAACTAACGCTAGTAGTGTAAGTAATGCTAGTAGCATAAGTAACGCTAGTAGCATAAGCAAAAGTAATGCTAGTAGCATAAGTAACAGTAGTGTAAGTTACATGTAATGTAACGCAACTACTTGACTATGGAAAGCTTAGAAGACCAAGCTTGTATTAAAACAACATGGCAGCTCCTTAAGGTTTAGATGTTTGGACTCATTTTGGCTTTAAAAGCAAAATGACACTAATGAACCGGCAAAAGTAAGACCATTTACAAAATATGTAACTAGAAGTAAAATTTTGTGGCGACACGATGAACTTGTGGAACCGCTTGGTGAGGCGTCAAGCCGCTGCCTGAAGTCTGCAGCATGACACCTGAGTGAAGACAGATGATGTAGAAAATGCATCGACCTGCGAGCTGCAT